>JAPYZL010152509.1:0-44525 GCA_030522825.1 Platygaster orseoliae
AGGTACGATAACCAAATAATTGGTTATTGCAACCTAAGTATTAGTCATAAAAATTGAGCATTAGTTGCTATAACACAAGTTTTGGTTGTCATAACCAAATTTTGGTTGGTCCATTTTTAAGTTAATCAATGGTTGCTGTAACCAAACCATTTTTCTTCGTGTAAAATAAGTGTCATTAGTAAATACACTGCCTAAAGATTCAACCAATTGAAAATTGTTATAATGTTTTAATAACATTATAACAATAAGGAAAAATTATTGAAAAATGTATGAACACAATTCACTTCCAAACATTCTGTATAATAAAATATCTCAAAATTTTATCCAACTTGATTTCCAAAGTTATATAATAATATTAAAACCCCTTGTTTTATGAAACGTATTATAAAAAACGGTTATTTTAAAAACAGCTAATATTATTTAATCATGTGGAACAGAATTTTAAAACATTACATTGAAAAATTTTCGGATAACATAAACTTATTATGTTAATAATGAATTTGTAATTTACTTTTTTAAAAATCTTATCTCTCTTTACACATCTAATAGTTTACTGTATTGTATTTATATACAAACGAACTTCATTATTCTATTTTTAATATTGTATGAATACAATATTATTTGTTATAAATTGTTAAAATTTTTACTTGTTGTGGTAGTTTTTCACCAGTAATATTTATTTTGTGCTGAAAATAAAATATATGATTTCATGAACGATAATAACTATTTTGCTTATTAGAAATTAAAAATTTTTCCATAATATAATGAATATAATATTTATACAATATTTTATTTCAGGATTAGGAGCTTATCGTAAAAAACATAAGGAGTTGTAATAATAATGACTTACTACTACAATAATTATAACAATAACTAATTAAGAGTATATTATTGTATACTTCACTTTTATATTATAAGTATAACAATAAACAATAATAAGTAGTACTTATAGAAAAATTTTTTTCTTCATATAAATGATGTCTTTAAAGAAAACTATACCACTGAAAAAGACCATGAAAGAGAACAATTTGAAAGCTGGGGAGAAAATGGAAATAATTAAAAAAAGGATGAAAAATAATGCTGAATTGCTGATATTTCATTTGATTCCCGGTCATTTTCTCGAATCCAAATTCCCGAACGGTCATTTTTCCGAATAACTATTTTCACGAAACGCCATTATTCCGAACGTATTACTTCCCAAATAGCTATTTTCTTGAAAGTATTTTTTCCTGAACGACAATTTTCCCGAAAGTATTATTTTCCGAATTTCGGTTGCAATTTCACTTTTATTTCAATTGTATACATTTATGAATTTCATAAGAGTATTCAATAAAAAGAGTCGTGGTAAGAATTTGTGATTTAAAAATTGTAACTTCTATTTTAATTTTTATATTTGTAAATTTGAATTTTACATATAATAATTTTCAAATCATTTAAAAATTTAATTTTGAAATATTAGTTAATGATAACAATTTTTTTATTACAATTTTAAAATTTAAAAATTGTAAATGCGTAACCATGGCATTTCTAGACATTAGGCTGATAGGAACATTTTCCTTTCGGGAAAATTGAAAACCCTTCGGGAAAACGGATTCGGGAAAAATACCGTTCGGGAAAATGGTTTTTCGGGAAAATTGCCGTTCGAAAAAAAGACCATCCGGGAAAACGGATTCGGGAAAAATGTTTTCGGGAAAATGACCGTTCGGGAAAAGGGATTCGGGACAATGGTCAGCAACGATTTCATTAATGACTTTAGAAGGGAATTCATATTATTAATTACAAATTATTATGAATTGCATTCATTTTAATTTACACATGTTTATAATAATAATAAGTTCTGATCATTCGATTTGGACAAAACTCTCTAAAAATATTTTTCTATAATTAGGCTTACAATTCAATATGGCGTAGAGTCAGTGAGTTTCTTACTTGATAACGTATGTTTTACTACTGCTACATCGATGAAGGAATTATTCTTTTTTGTGAGAAAATAGAAATCCGCATTCCTGATGAGGATTTCATATTAAAATCTAATAGTAGAATAAAATAAAATGAATTCACAAAAGTTTAATTATTTTTAATTACTTGATATTGTTTCTGAGAGTCCGTGAAAATTTTTTAAATATTTTGGAATGAATCTCTAATAATTCATGATTATGTATTTATTCAAAAATATTTGAAGTTATATTAAAATATTGAAAAAATTTCATTCTTATATACTCTTTACTTGTTCATAACAAAAAATTAAGTTCAGATTAGGATAATCAGTGTTGCACCATTGTATCGAAATACCAGTGTATTTCTTTTTTAACTTCCAGTAAAGTTAAGTTTTCCAAGAAGCTCTTACTCGGGGGCTCCCCTACTTTATAGCGGACTTTCGTGAAATCTCGGGGTCCGCGGGCTTTGTGCGCGACCCAGGTGCGGGCTCTTTTGGCTCGACGTCAACAGATGTGTCAAAGACCTTTTTGGTCCGCGAGACACTTGGACGCGGTCCAAGGTGCGCTTCGCCGCGAGGGCCCACGTGCTGCTCCTTCAGCAGCCCACGACTCGAGGATAAGATATCTCGGGAAAGAACGCCGTTTGCCGTATTTATCGGCGAGTGCGCGTTGGGCGCCGGCCGTAAATCGCGCACCGCCAACAGGGAGGTGATGGAAAAATGAGCCGGCACTGATTTATCGTGTCCCGAAAGCATGATCAGTCGAATAAATTATCGACAAGGTCCGAGACACTTGTACGAGAGTACATGATACCAAGTGCGAATCGGAAAAGGTTTTTATAAAATAACAAAATTTAGTTATTATCGGGGTTGATGAAAACATGTCGAAAAAATAACATAAATATGCCGAAAAATGATTTACATATAGTTAAAAAAAATCGTAAAAGATAAAAAACATGCTTTTAAATTATAAATAACATAATTGAATTATATACTTGAAAAAAATGATCATTTGTTCAACGTGTCGGGTTTTTTATGTAAATAAAAATAAAATATATACATAAAAAAATGTCTCATGCCAATTTTATGATTCATGACAAAATTCACTATTAATTACATTTTTTTCCAATAAATAGAGAAAATATGCATGCACGTTAAAAAAAAGCAAAAACATGCATTATATGCAAAAATATTTATTTGCATATTTTCATCAACTCTGATAATAACAATAGTACATTGTATAGTGAGGTCAGTCTAGAATATTTTTTTTTGCTGGATTTTTATTGCAGTTTTAATCGTATTATATGGTAAATATAGTTAATTGATGTATTAGTAATGTAAATGTTACGTTTTCTACAATAATTTTTTTCGTTTTATTTTTGGTATTTTCTTTCTCATGACAGGATTCAAGCTTCAGAACAAAATGTATACAACTTCTTGTCTTTGATCTTTCTATTCTTATGTTGAATCTGAAAATAATTTCGTGTTATGGTGTAATACATAGATGATGTAGTTATGACACCATAGTCATATATCATTGTGAAAGAATAATGATTTGAATATTTGCATTTCAAAACAGTTTGTAGTTCCTTGAGCTATACATACGTATGTATCGTTAAGATTTCGTCAAGCAAACATTGCAGCATAAGAAGAATTTTATAAATGACAAATAAATAAACATGTTTTTCGTTTTGATAATATTGTACGTTATCTGGTTGAACGTGAAAATTCATAGAATAAAGTTATTAAATATGGAATCTTAGCGTTAACTATTGTTACGGATAATAAATTTTACTTTTTCGAGTTTGTTAAAGCAATGCTTGAAACTGCGTATAAGAAGAAAATTAATTAGGAAATCTTATTTAAATTATTATTCCATAAATATTTTGTTTTTGACTTATAGGATTGATGATCTTTAGTTATTTACCCATTTTCATGTGAGGTATTTCAGTAAGACTAAAACTAAATATTATTTCAGAAATTAATACTTATGACTTATAAATAATATAAATATATATAATCCATGTAGATATATTTATCCAAAAGAATAATGATAAATACTCAAAATTCCACGTGTACTAAAAAAAAATTGGAAAAAGTTTGAAATACTTGAAATCTGTGTCTAGTTTCGAAAATCTCCTGCACTTAGGAATACGTAGAATTTCAAAATCCTGAATCAGCACATTTTTAAATTTATATAGCAGTTAAGAGAAAAACAAAATAACTATGAAAATTTTGTAAAATGCTCTAAACATTTATAAATATAGAAAAATAAAAAAAAACTTTAAATACAAGCAGTCTACGAAATATTCATAATCCATGTAGGTATATTTTTTTTTAAATCCTTAAAATATTGCAAATCTACATTGAAATTTTATATGTTGTTAAAAAACTGAAGAAAAATGAAAATAATAAATAGAACGAGAAATCAATAAAATACTCAATATTTATTAAGACTGTTTTCATCAAAATCTAGTATAATAAAGAAAATTTTTCTATTATTGAATTTTAAATTGCATTTTAAATTCTAATCCAAATTGAAAGCATTAAAATTTTGGAAATTCATTCAATCCACTGTCATTCTTGAAATCTGTAACAAATTCGGAAAAATCAATAGAAATATTAAAAATATTTAGAATGAAAAATTCTTGAAATACTGATAGTATATCCTACTACAACTTGACGTAATTTTTTTTTTCTTTGAAAATCAGCAAAAATACTATTATTCTCTGGCTCCTTTATAAATATTGAAATCCAGAAATCTACAAAAAATCCGCAAGGATATTAATAAATGTTTTATCATCTACAAATACTACAGAAATATGAAAAATACTAAAAGTATCAGAAATCTATGAATTACTTGATATCTATAGATACTTGTTTCTAAAAATCTAGTAAGTCACATACAATATATTGCACCTAAAATTTCATAGCATGGGATTCTCGAAATTTATACGATACATTTTATTCTACAAATTTATTTTTAATTTAAAAATACATTTGTTTATTTAATTGTTAAAATTGTTGAAAATTGTTTAAATATTGTTTGTTTAATTTAATTTAAAAATGATATAAAAAATTTAAAATTAATTTTTTTTATTCTACAAATTTTCAAAGATATGAAAAATCCCTAAAAATTTCAAAAAAAAGCTCTAAATATATATGACCCTATAAAATGTTCAAAAATCTTTTAAAATATTAATTACCCATAAAACTTTGAAAATTCTACAACATTGAATTTTGGTTATCTATATCTAAATCCGTGCATATAGTAAAATTTTGAAAAATGTCAAAAGTACGAGCAATTTCTGAATGACCCCAGGTTTATGAAGATATTTTTCTTAAATCTATTTAAAACTAAAATTAAATATATTTTCGAATTTTGAAGCATCGAATTCAATTCGAAAACTCAAAATCTTACAATAGCACTTTTTTTTATTATAGAATAGTCGATTTTAACTACTTCAAATAATGAATTTTTTATTTTTCATGAACTAAATAAACAATTCTAAGAAACTGAATACAACAATTTTAAATAATTCCTTCCTTTTCAGTCAATCATTTCTCTAATAATTGTCCCTAAAGTGACAATTTCAGATTAACAGACTACAGTTCATCAGTAAGAAAAAAAATCCGCAAAACTCACACTACCTAACAACAAATAAACAGGTTCCCAGAATCCCAATCAATAAAATTCAATTTTTATCTTGATTACAAAGAGAAATCAAGGAAAAATTTCACCGCCGAATTGTCCACCAATTTATTGAAAAACCCGTCCGATAAAATTGCTCGTTGGACTGCGAAAACGTAACGAGCGACACGTTGCGCCGGCAAAAAACGTTTCGCCGCGCGTTTCACGACAATGTCGAAAGGTTTCGAGCGAGTTCGTCACTCGGATGCAGCTGACCGGGCCCCGATATGTTGGAAAGCCAGAACGCGAAGCGCCATTATTTCGATATGGTAATGAGATAAGCCCCCGACACTTGGAGATACGTTTTCTCCGGCTGCCCACGTTCGAGGCACGCATTTCATTAAGCATATGCGTCAGGAAAAAAATCGACACTTTCTCGAGACCGGTACTCTTGATACAATTGCAGAAGACTTGACCTTCTGCCGGATTTGACGAGATTTTAGATCCAGCTTGAGCGGAATTCGGGATATCATATGTACATTTCTTTCAGACATGTAAGAAGTGTCCTAATCAACAAGTTGTATACATTTTTCCATAATTCTGGCTTCGCACGAAAACCCCCATTAAGTTTCAGTTAAAGGTTTCAATTGATCTCTCAATTTGGTCATCAGATTTGTGGTTTAAATGATTTCCATGTATGGAAACATTGATGTTGATTAATAATAATAATTATCAATAATGTTTGCATGAAGTTTAATGAAAAGTACATGAAGAGTAATCAGCAACCATTGATTTAGTAAAATATGAGTCCACAAAAGTTTTGGGTAGTACAACCAAAAATTTAGGTATGATAACCAAATAGTTGGCTATGGTAACCTAAGTGTCAGTCATAAAAAGTGAATATTAGTTGCTATAACACAAGTTTTGGTTGTCATAACTAAAATTTTGGTTGTGATAACGAAAATTTTGGTGGGTCCATATTTAACTAAATCAATGTTTGCTGTAACCAAACCATTTTTCTACGTGTATTGATAAATTGTGGTTTTTTCAGAAATAGACGGATTCATGTTTTGTAAATTTGCAATAGAAGAAAAAAAGAAAATTTATGTTATGGTTCAGTAGCAGATGGTCAATTCAAAATTTTGGTTAAAATAAAGGATTTAAATGGAAACACTGAACTTCCAACACGATAAGAATTGAATCTTATTTTAAGATGCAACAAAATCAACGCACGTTTTGATATTCAAACATTATGTTAAATTAATTTCATGTTTACAATTAATTTCAAGCAGGTAAGTCTTTAATCAAGAAGATGAAACATAATTTGAGTAAATAATTCTTGATTCAAAACATATCCTCTTGATTTAAGACTTGTTTGCTTGAAACTAAATTTGCAAATGGACTTAATTCAAGATAATTTTTGAATTTCGAGTTGTCCCTTAATTACGTTGCATCTTCAAATAAGATTAACTTTTTAGAGTGAAGAGGAAGGAAGATAAAATTGATTGGCGTAATTTCGAAAAATGATGGTACTGATTTGTTATAAAAATATACATTTTTTTGTCATTTCAAAATCAATATGATTTACATTAAATTAATAAAAAATTTTTTGTTTTGAAAAAATGTGAAGATAGAAAATTCAAGATCACTGTACAAGAAGAGAAAAAAAAATAAGTTTCAGAAGAAAAAATGGATCTGGATGTATTATTGCAGGGCGGAAAAGTTTTGAAAGAATAAATGAACGAAATTTGAACGTATATAAGGAAATTTTAAAGATCATTTATTTAAATTTCATAAAAAGTAAAAGAAAAGTCAAGTATATAGAAAGTTGATTTAAGGTATGGGAGGTTAAGTATTAGATGTCTTTTTTTAAAGTTAGAAAAATTCGATTAAAAATAAAGTAAGATTATTGAAAAATATTTTTTCTTAATTCAGATAAAAACGAAGTAATTAGTAGGAAATATATAGTTTATATTAAATATAAACAACATCAAATAACATTTTTTTTATGTATACATAACAAAAGGAAGAAATTCGCTTTCCGTCCTCCTTCCTCTCATTCGATTTCCGTTCTATACGTCTCTCTTGCACTACAGCAGCTTCTGTGTCCTCTTAAGGAAAAAAAATAAAACTGATTGGCGTAATTTCAAAAGATGATGGAATTGATTTGTTATGTAAATATACATTTTTTTGTCAATTCAAAATGAATAATTTTAACATAAAATAATTGAAAAAACTTTTTTTTAATGTGAAGTTGAAATATTCAAGGTCACTGTCACTGTAGAAGAAGAGAAAAAAATAGAAGTTTTGGAAGAAAAAGTGAATCTTGATGAATTATTGCAGGACGGAGAAGTTTTGACAGAATAAAAAAACACATTTTAAATATGCAAATAAGAAAATTTTTTACATTATTTATTCAAAGTTAATAAAAAGTAAGAAAAAAGTAAAGTAAAAAAAAAGTAAAAGTAAAGTAAAGTAAAAAAGTTCATCTAAGCCTTAGATTCTAAGGTATGGGAGGTTGAGTAATCAGATGCATTTTTTAAAACAAAGTAAATTAAAAATAAAGTAAAATTATTTAAAAACTTTTTTCAATTCAAATAAAAACCAGCTAATAAGTTAGCAATACATAGTTTATATTGAATATAAATAACAACAAATGAAACTTTTTTTATGTATACATAAGAAAACTGCACTGTAAAAAATAATGGTAAATTTTCTATACTTGTGTATGAAAATTTTCCCATGTTGTGTAGAAATTATCCCATATTTTATGGGCATTTGAAAAATATGAAAAATTTCCTATGCAAGTATGACACTTTTCTCATACTTTTCCGAAAAATTTTATAAATTAATGAGAAAAATTCTAAATTCTACACATGTATGGGAATTATAAAACAAAATATGGAAAATTTCAGCTTCATGTACAGGATAAAAATTTCCCATAACATATGGGAAGTTTTTTTCACAGTGTAACAGTTAACATTATTTTTACAATGTTTGTTCTTTATGCAATATTTTTATAACGGGAATTAAGGGAAAGTAACGAAAAATAACAGAAAATGACGGGAAATAAAAGGAATTGATGTTTGTTATTTTAATTTGAGGATATTTATATTGTTTTTATAATATTGTTATAATGAGAATTGACTGGAAATAACGGAAATTTACGGTAAAGCAGGAAAATTGACGGTAAATGACTGGAATTGACGGTAAATGACCGGAAATGACGGGAATTTACGGAAAATCACGGAAATTGACAGGAAATGATGGAAATTGATAGAAAACGTCGGAAAATAAAAGGAACTGATGTTTGTTATTTTCATTTTATAATGTTATTATTGTTTATGTAATATTTTTGTAATGGAAATTGATGGAAATTGACGGGAAATCAGGGGAATTTACGGGAATTCACGGAAATTGATAGTAAATGACGGAAAATGACGGTAAATGACGGGAATTGTAGGGGAATAAAGGGAATTGATGGGAAATAAGGGGAATTGGCGGAAAATCAGTGGAAATGACGAGAATTGACGGGAAAATAATAGGAATCTAAGGAAGTTGCTAACGCGGGGGGGGGGGTTCAGCGGGGGCGGCGGGGGAGGCGGGGAAGAGTTCTTTTATATTATATAGGAAGATTCATTGCAAAGATCGTACTTTTCAAGGAATCACCAATGTTCGAGTTCATTTGATCTCGCTATCAAGCCGATACTAATGAGCGATATGTCGCGAAAACGCGCTCTTTGTCATATGCCACTATTGAGCATTGTGCGACATCAAAGCGCTTTGACAGCGCGCGCTGTTGTGATATCGAGCCGCGGTAGCCATATGCGCCGCCGGATAAAACCCAATCTCGAGCCTCGATCGCACGCTGCAACATGTGTACGATTACGACATTTATCGTGTCAGAGATGTCGAGCTGCTTTCCGCGAAACGCGCGGACTCTTGTGAAAAATGAGCCGCACTCTTCACGTCTAATGAACATTTAATGAGTGTTGCGAAACGCTTTTTCCACTTTCACGCTCGTCGCTCATATGCCCATGGAACGAAAACGTCAGCGATTCTTAAATCGAGTATTGTGAATTGTTTCACGAAACTGTTGAACGACTTGCGAAACTGTGAAATTTAATTGACAGTTGCACGGATTCTTGAATGATCGTTGATATTTTTAACTTTTTGCAGAAAGTGAAATTAAAGATCGTGAATTTAGTTAAGCGATATATTCAAATGATATTGCCATGCAATTTCATCTGATTGCAACAATTTTTAAGTTCCATTTCCAAAATGTAACACGAAAACAAATAATTTTTTTACATTTGCATGTTAAAAAGAATGTTCTAACATTATCACACTTTTTTGTAATGAACAACATAACAGTAAAATTCTAATTTCTTCAGTACAAACTCGAAAACTTAAGAAAACATACTTAAACTTAAATAAATATCTCCAAAAAAAAAATACTAATCCAGTTTTCCATGTTCTTACGCACAGCTAATAAACCATCCAAGTTACTGAAAATTTATAGATCAATAACTAGATATTACAGATTACTTCCTGTACTCCACCCATTTGTCACGAAGAAAAACACGAAATGCTAAAAACAGAAATAACTCTTTCGAATAATTTACAGTTACGTCACTCAGAGAACAAATTTTTCATGGCTCCATAAACAGCTGTATATCTTCCCGAATTTGACGAGTTATTCAATTTCCAAGTATATTGTACATTTTCTTCGATTTTAACTATCAATTTATGGTTTTTAAAATATATATTTAGTAATTTTATGATCAAACGATGAAAATAGTTGGATTTATTACTCAATAAACTTTTTATTAGTAGACAGATTTTTTTCTTAGTGTTGGTTGTTTTTTACGAAAAACAATCTTCTTTATGAAGTTTTTTTTTCAATATGCACTATTTTTTTATAACTGAAAAATGTTAATGTCTGGATATGTAATTTTTTAATTAAAATGCTGAAATATTTGGTGATGACCTGATTGACGAATTTAACAGAACAATTTTGTAACTTCGTAATATATGGTTTAAGAAATATTTCGAATTCGAAATTAGCAAAATTTCTGGATTTTTGGTTTTATTAAATTTCTAGAATATCGAGAAGTTTCTACATTTTAATGAAAATTCCAAAATAGTTTAATGTAGATAAATTTCGTAATAATTTCTGAATTACGCGAAAATTTCGTAATTATTCTGAAATATTTCCAGCTCTCAAAATTTTGATGCTTTTTGATTTTTTACCAAGTTATTGGATTTCAGATTTTTTTTTTGATTTTTGAAATTGTGGGTGATCTGTGTACAATGGAACGATTTTGAATTTTGAAATATGATTTTTTAGACTTTTTTACATTTTTAAACTTTGAATTGAATTCTTACATTGATTTCATTTCGAACTAGCCAGTGTTATTATTTTTTATCTAATCTTTAAAATTCATTAAAGAGCACAAAATTGAACTCATTTTTGAACTACAAATTTTGGTTTTTGAAAAATTTAAATTGAAAAATTTGATTTTGACAATAATTTAAATCAAAAAATTTGATTTTGACGAAAATTGAGATTGTAAAATTCGATTTTGGCAAAAATATGATTTTGACAAAAATTTAAATTGAAAATTTGATTTTGACAAAAATTAAAATTAAAAAATTTGATTGTGACAAAAATTAAAATTATAAAATTTGATTTCGACAAAAATTAGAATTATAAAATGCGATTTTGACAAAAATTGGATTTTCACAAAAATTTAAATTGAAAAATTTGATTTGGACAAAAATTTAAATTGAAAAATTTGATTTTGACAAAAATTTCAATTGAAAAATTTGATTTCGACGAAAATTAACATTGTAAAATTCGATTTTGACAAAAATTTAAATTGAAAATTTGATTTTGACAAAAATTAAAATTATAAAATTCGATTTTGACAAAAATTTGATTTTGAAGAAAATTTAAATTCACTAATTTGATTTGGACAAAAATTTAAATTTTAAATTTCGATTTTGACAAAAAATTGATTTTGATGAAAATTTAAATTTAAAAATTTGATTTAGACAAAAATTTAAATTGAAAAATTTGATTCTGACAGAAATTTAAATTAAAAATTTGATTTTGACAAAAATTCAAATTAATAATTTGATCCAGACTGAAATCTAAATGGGAAAATTTGTTTTGGCAAAAGTTTAAATGAAAAATTTATTTTTAACAAAAATTCAAGTTGAACAATTTGATTTTGACAAAAACTTAAATTGGAAAAATTGACTTTGACAAAAATTTAAATAGAAAATTTTGATTTTGACAAAAATTTAAACTGAAAAATTTGATTTTGACAAAAATTTAAATTAAAAATATGATTTTTACCAAAATTTGAATAAAAAATTTCACTTAGACCGAAATTTAAATGGAAAAATTTGATTTTGACAAAAATTCAAGTTGAAAAATTTAATTTTGACAAAAATTCAAGTTGAAAAATTTGATTTTCACAAAAATTAAAATTGGAAAATTCGATTTTGACAACAATTTAAACAGAAAAAATTGATTTTGACAAAAATTTAAATTGAGAAATTTGATTTTGACAAAAACACATTGATTTTAAAAGAATTCAGTTCAATTGTTTTTATTTATAAATTATTTCATTCTGAGTTTTGAAAACTCATTATGATGTATTATAAAAATTTGTGAATTATGTAAAACTACGAAAACTATAACAAAACAAGGACAAATAATGAACATTTTATCAACACAAAAAGATTTTGCAAAAAGTTTATTGTTCGACAAAATTTAAAATAATTTTTGAACTACGAATTTTTTACAATTTTTCAATATGATTAACAACCTTCCAAAAAATAATAACATGCACTTCAAAAATCATTCAAAAATTCATAATAATTAATTACACCCAAATTTCATAAGTATTTTGAACCCCCAAAACACCCCTGAAAAACAAAAATTCCCACCGAACTCTAACACTCCTAAAATCTAAACCCCAGCTCCAATATCTCACTAATCACACCGTAACACACTTAGAAAATCACACCTCGAAACCTTAATCCCCATAAATTACAAACTCGCGCCGTTTCCAGATTCGCCGTCGTTTCTGGTTTCCATCGCGTATTTTTTTTTTTTTTTCGCAAATTAAACACTTTAAGCGTGGAAGCAACTTCATATTTATTCTCGGTACGATTTCATTCGTACTTTCAACATTCCAGGCGTTCGCGCGATTCCAATTTGTCTAATTAAAAGAGACCCGATTACTCGGAAATCCTTTTGTGGCTCGGCGAGTTTGCGGGGCCCACAATTTATTTGCGAGTGGCAGATATTCCGCCGCACTTAGCACAATCTCGTGCAATTTATCCACGGGGTATACGGGTTTTCGCGCTTGTGTGCGCGAGTGTAATAAGACGTATGCATATTCGATCTCGGTGGCCTGGCCGCGATGACTTTAATGCCCGGATTTCCCCGGGAGCCCAAGATCTTTTAATCACGGCTCGGCTTTATCTTAAATGACTTGCCTGCGTGGATCAAAAGAATACGAAATCTTGATCGAAAATTGCGAATTATTTGATTGACGTTTGCAATCGGTTGCTTTTTTTCAAATCAAGCTGACTCACTGAAAAAATGATATAGAATATTGTGAGTTTTTCATTATAATTACAAGTCAGCAATATGGCATTATTGTATGTAATTGAATCAATAACATTTTTTTTTATTTTTATCTTTTTTTATTCCATTTTAAAATAGTACGATCAATGATAATAATAATAATAATAATAATTAATAATAATAAATAGTACTATAAAAATTGTGACTTTTGCTATATGCTAAAACCTTCGTTAAAAATCACTAAAAAAATACACTTAACTAACAAAGATGAAAAATCTGCACTAACATTCTTTGTGAAATCGACTATTTTTATTCAACTTCTTTTTGCCGTCCAAAAAAATATCTTCATTTCCCCGTATTCTTTTCTCCATCGGCACAAAAGATAAAAAGCTTGCATAGAATCTTGGCACGCACGCAAAAGTCGGTGAGTTTCGCGAAAAACGAAATTAAAGTACTCTCTGGCCGGGTTTTTCCTTTTCCGCCGATTGCCGGAAGGCGCCGAAAGCGTCATGTGCTTCCTCACGCCGTTCCGGGTAAAGCTTTCTCGCGGAATTCTAAACTGGTCCGCGCCAAGTCATTAAACTTGCGCCGTTAGTGGCGTGGATGTTCGGTAAATTGAAGACGAGACGGAATAATCCACAGGTTCGCGATTGCGAATTGACGTAATAGCGATAAAGGTGGAAATCGTAAAATCTACAAGTATCGTGTTTTCATAATCGACGGTGTTTACGACAATTGGCAATTGAAATTAGCCACAGATTGTAAAATTCACTACAACTCAAAGGGAAATAAAAAAAATTTATATCAGTTCATAGATATTTTCCGGGAAATGTAAGATAATAGGAAAAATCTTTTGATTTTTCAGTTTGCCTAGCATCAAATTTTGTAAATCCATAGAAGCCAGTATTATTCTTGAAATCTATAAAAAATACAAGAAAATCGTTTATAATATGATAAATACTGAAAATTAAAAAATTTTACAATACCAGCAGTATATCCTATCACACTATGTCAATTTTATAAAAATCTCTTGTAAATATTAATAATAATAATTTCTAAATGTTTATAATAAATCAAAATCAAGAAATATATCAAAAGTCCGTAAGGATACAAATAAATCTTTTCTAATTTATGAATACCGCAGAAAAATGAAGAAAATTGAAACTATCAATTTTTTCACACTCTTTATAATTCGTAAAACTGTGTAGGATTTTCTACAATACTATATTTAGAAATTATAAGTCGAATAGATTTTTCGTGTTTGAATAGATGTTTTGAACAGAATTCTTATAACTAAACAGTTTTTCGAGCTTTTTTTGTATTTTTCAGTATTTATACTTTTGAAAACATTTTTCGGTATTCTTTTTAGTTTCAGTATAGAATTTTAGAATTTGATGCCATTTTATTCAAACTTCAAAATTTTTGGTTGTATTTCTGTACTTTGTCATCTGTATTGTATTTTTTATCCTTTGATTTTTTCTGTAATTTTTGAGTTTGTCTAGCATCATATTAGGAAAATCCACAGAAACCAGTATTATTCTCTAAATCTACAAAAAATAAAAGAAAATCCTTTATAATATTATAAATATTTAGAGCGAAAATTTTTTATAATATTAGCAGTAAATCATATCACTAATTGTAAGTCAATTCTTTAGAAATCTGCTGTGAATACTAATAATTTCTAAATCCTTATAATAAATCGAGGTGTAGAAATATATTTAAATTCCGTGAAAATACTAGTAAATCTTTTATAATCTATAAATAATACAGAAAAATGAAAAGAATTAAAAGTATCAATTTCTTCATACTTTTAATGATTCGCAACATTTTATAGGATTTCCTAAAATATTATGTTTTAAAATTTGAAGCCAAAGAGATTTTTCGTATTTAAAAGGGAATTTTGAACAGAATTTTTATGACTAAAAAGTTTTTTAAGGATTTTTCGTATTTTTCAGTACTTACACTATTTAAAAAATTATTTGGTATTCTTCTTAATTTCAATATAGATTTTAGCAACTTCATGCCATTTCATTCAAACTTAAAAATTTTTGGTTGTATCTTCTATATTTCTGTATTTTGTCATCTGTATTGTATTTTTCATCCTTTGATTTTTGGGTTTGCCTAGCATCAAATTTGTAAAATTTATAAAAGCTATTATTTTTTTGATAATCTATAAGAAATTCGAGAAAATCTTTCGAAATGTTTTAAATATGAAGAACTAAAAATTTTAACAATACTGGCAGTATATCCTATTACTCTATGTCAATTCTATAAAAATCTGTTGTAATTACTAATAATTTTTGAATCTTTCAAATAATCAAAGTTTAAAAATATATTAAAAATCCGTGTGGATTTTAATAATTCTTTTATAATCGATAAATACTGCAGTAAAGTTAAAAAAAAGGAATAGTATCAATTTCTTCATACTTCTTATAATTCGTGAAATTTTTTAGGATTTTGTAAATTAATTATTTTTGAAATTTGGAGTAGAATAGATTTTTCTTTTTTGAGTAGATATTTTGGAAAGAATTTTTATAACTAAAAAGTTTATTAATCGTTTTTGTATTGTTCGGTGTTCACATTATTTAAAACATTTTTCGGTATTCTTCTCGGTTTCAATATACGAGTAGATTTTGAGAATTTGATGCCATTTCAATCAAACTTCAAAATGTTTGGTTGTATCATCCATATTTCTGTATTTTGTCATTTGTATTGTATTTTTTATCTTTTGATTTATCTTTAAATTTTTGATTTCGCTTAGCATCAAATTTGGAAAATCTATCGAAGCCATTATAATTCTTAAAATCTATAAAAATTACAAGAAAATCCTTTAAAATATTGTAAATATAAAGAACGAAAAATTTCTACAATACTGGAAGTATATACTATTACTCTTTGTCAATTTTTTAAAAATCTGTTATAAATACTAATTATTTCCAAATCTCTTCAATAAATCAAAGTCTAGAAATGTATTAAAAGTTTGTAAGTATTCTAATAAATTTTTTATAGTCCATAAATACTACAGAAGAATAAAAAAATTAAAATCATCAATTTTTTCATACTGTCTATGATTCGTAAAATTTTTCAAGGATTTTCTAAAATATTATGTTCTGATATTTCAAGTCGCAAAGATTTTTCTTTTTTGAATATATATTTTGAACAGAATTTAAAACTAAAAAGTTTTTTGAATGTTTTTCGTATTCTTCAGTATTTATACTGTTTAAAAAATTTTTCGGTATCCTTTTTAGTTTCAATATATATTTTGGGAATTTGGGTACTATCAGAAATTTGAAAAAGAATCCTATTCATCTGTATTTTGGATGTTTGCAAAATATTAAATATTTTCCAAAACCAACGATTATTTGATAATTGAAAAATTTTTTTTAATTGATTGTTTTTGATTATTTCATAATTAATTATTATTGTACTCGGAAAAAAATAACAACTTCGAATTGTCGATAAACTCAGGCTTTGAAAATTATGCGGGTTTAATTTTCGGTGTCTATTCAATGAAGAAGCGGGCGTTAGGTCACGTTGCGAAACGTGATAAGTAAATCGCTGACCTAAATGCGTTTGGCGTGGAAATTCTGGGTTTCAGAAATCACGTGGATGACGACGATTGGCGATTTGGGTGAAGGTGACGAAAATGTTTGGCTTCAATTTCCACGCTTTGGGTATTTTGACCGAAACCTTTGCCCTCCTTTATTCGGCGTCGTTATTTTAAAGTGATAATCATAACAAAAATTAATTTCAAAACGGTATACTTCAATTATGCATAGGATATAACAAGTTTCGCTTGATGTGATGAATAATTTATTTTATTATTGATAGTAATTGAAGGTTTTCGATAATAAACATAATTATCTGAGTCAGTTTAAATTACCTTTTCATAGATTCTGTAATTCAAAATGTCACTGTTTTTCATTCTTGAGCTCGTATGAAAATGAACATAACCTAGATAAGTTTTAACAAGAAGATTGAAACACATGCTTTTACATTACTTTTTTCGTTTGCTATTTGTCTGTTTCAGTTTTTAATGCATTCCAATTCAAAAGGATACAACATCTGTTCTGAATAGACAACAAAGATAGGCTGTGACTATTGATCAAAATGTCGAACAAATCAATAATCATTCATGTCAGAGTATTTCAAGGACTAAAATTTTCTCATCGTTATTAAACAGATGTTTTTTCATACTGTCAAATGAGGATTATTGCATCTATGCAACAATTTTTTTTAAAAATCTACTTCGTCATGGATTGCTAGTTTATTTACGAATGAGAATCTAATCATCTTTCGTTGATTGATTCTCATTGCGAAACAGGTAATAAAACCTTGGTTCGTAAACAATTTTTTTTACATAGTTTTTTTCTATTGGAATACGAAAAATGTACCAAACTTCGAATCCTAATGGATGAAATTTTAAAAATGTGTAGGAACGATAAAAATTAAAAAAACACTCGAAAATCGTACAACATTCTGAAAATTTCACAAATTTCGAATATTAGGGTAGATATATTTTTTTAGAAATCTGGAAAATTAAGAAATAATTGTTAAACTTTGAGTTCAATAAGATCGAATTTGAGATTTCTTTGTGCATATCCTCGATAATACTAGAAAATACAGCAAAATAAAAAAAATTATTAAAAATACGAAGACTCCAATAGTCTATCGGATACTTTAAATCTGTTTCAACGTAATTTTTCCGAAAATTCATAATCTTAGTAGAATTTTAAAGAAGTTGAATTCCTGGAGCTTCGACTTCTCTAAAGCTGTACAAGAACTCAATAAAAAACCAGAAAATCCTCCAAATTTTTCTGTAGATCAAAAGATTCTGGGAATCTTCATAGAAATTCTATGAAATACTGGAAAATTCTTATAATTGAAAAAATATTTAAAAAGTACCTATATGTAAGAAAATACTGTTTTCTGAAGAATCGATTCAAATACTCAGAATCATAGGAATTTTGAAAAAATAGCATCGAATTCTCGAAAACTATAGAACCATCTATAAAAATACTAAGAAATATTTCGAATTAGAGAATAACTGAAAAAAAATTTATATTACAATAAATCCTTGAACAAACTGATTTCTTTAAAACCCATCAAAATTCATTTTGAATAATGAATGATTCGGCTATATAATTTAGCTTTATTCATTATACGTTGCATGACGATCAGTTTTTGAAGCCAATTTTTTGAAAATCCACAATGGGAATCATAAACAAATTTTTTCTTTCAATTTCAAAACAAAGTGAACAAAATAAGATTCATCATTTCTCGAAGTTATGCGTTATAAGAAGTAATGAAAATGATTTTCCTCAAAATTTATTTACGTAACCATCGGATTATGATAAAGTTCAATTTTATATTGATATTTGTGAAAACTAACTAATTGTTAAATAAATAACAGGTACACTAAAATGTATTTGAAATAAAATATATTCCAAAAGCTTGTAAAAAAAAGGTTTCATCATTTTCATTGCGGATTTTCAAAAAATTAACTTCAAAAATTAATCGTCATGAAATATATAACATTATAAAAAATGAAGGATCGTACCCTGAAAAAAACGTTCATTTACAGTAAATATGTTGCCGAATTTCGCATTTGTCAGGAAAATTTATTAACATTCAAGAAATTTTCTGTTCACGAACTATTCTAGTATGTGGTTCAAATAATATCAAATTTCGATTGAAATAACTCATTGATTCCTTTCAAGTATTGAATACTGTACAGTAAAATACTGATTATTTCGATGAAATTAATAAAATGATGACCGACGATTTGCCTATTTACTTCACTTGAATCTTCATATTTTGTGTGAAACAACTGTTCTTGATGACATTTTCACTAACCACATTAGTAGTTTCACATTGTACTATTTAATCAGTAGAATTTTTTATGTGACTAATGAATTATGAGATTCTCACTATTTTAAAAAGTTATTTGATGGTAAAAAAAAATAGTAAAAAGTAAAAAAGATACACAGTTGTAAAAATTATTGTACGACACTTGGTTATAAGGAAATAAACATTTAAACAAATTTTTCCCATGTAACAATAATGAATAAGAATTTGAATACTAGATTATCACTAATTGTACTAGTAAATATCCACTATCTCAACAGTAACTATTTACTAATGTAAAAAGTGAAAATTCACTAATTCAATAATTCAACACTATTCTCAAAAGTAAAAATCTAATAATCAATCTACGAAATTAGTGAATATTGACTTTTTCATTAGTTGAATTCTACTAATCATTTAGTGATAATGCACTAATAAGACTAGTTCAAAAGATAGAAATTCGCTCATTTCTCTAATCATAACTCACTAATTCAATCATTAGGTTAAAATCACTATTTCAATTAGTGAAATTCCACTAATAATTAGTAGTATTCTACTAATTCAAACTTCGAGAGTGAGATTTGTTAACAATAAACGAATCTTACTCGATAGGAACAAACTTTTCTCTCAATGTACATTGAAAATCAACTTTATAAAGACATTTCTCGTCTCGATCCCCATCTAATACTCCGAACACAATCCCCATCGATCAAAATCCAAAGTCTGACTCTCCAAGTTCCACGATCCCTCGTTTTTCTACGTTACGAAAGGTCAGGTCTGATCGCTAATGAAGTTAATTGACCTCGTTGTGAGACGTTACGAAAGCTGGAACGTAGCCAGAGACCGTCACCGAGATCAAGGATAAGGAGCCATCGGGCACTGACAAATTGCAGGAAGCGGCGTGTAATTGGGAATAATGACTCGCGGTAGTTTCGCGCGCTCGAAAAAAAGCCATAGAAAAACGTTTCTCGAGGACCGCGCCTTTCTAACGTCGCGCGAAAGAATAGCCACTGACGATCATGACGACGCTTTTAACAGTCATCGCGGTTCTCTTTAAAATATCTTCTCGATAATGCATCGGCTATATTTATACATTTTTTTCCTGCTGTGAAGTATGGTTTTCCATCAATTTCGCACAAAAAATATTGTCAATCCGAAATCGCTCGTTACCCTCAAAACGTCTCGCGAACGTCCTTAATTGATACCGGCGCAACCTGCAATTTGCTGTCAAGTAGAATGTTCGCGAAAAGAGTTGGTCTGTGAAATTGTTAACGGTTAAGTTTTAGATAAATGCGCCTTGAAAACAATTCTAAGAATAACTCCTTGGCAGTTGGCGATCCCTAATTAAGAACGCTATGGTCACGCATCTAAGTAACGGAAAACTCTCAACCCAGTGAACTCAATCACCAAACTATTTTTATCCACAAAACGTGGTTAGCACTCAATGGAAAAACCAAGCGCCGATGAAATGGAGTTTATGATTCGAATTTTTCATTGTCGATGGAATTTATTGGAAAATGAAACACTATTAAGTAAAGTATTTTTGAAATAAATTCAATTTTGGGGATTTTATTGTGTGGGAACTTTTTTTATATATATTTTATTTTTCAAGAAATTCAAAATAAATCGGTAGACTTAATTTTTTGAATATCAACAGGTTCAGGCTTTTTGTTATGCGAATAGAAATGTTTGTACGTGGTTCGAAGAAATTTGCCGTTTGCTTGTTCGGCAGCATCCTGGAATCTGAGTTTTAAATAGACGGGGTTTCCCAGCCGCTCACGATTTGGGTATTACGGAATGTACTGCTACATGTTGAAAAAAATTATAATCAACAAACTAGAAAGTTGTTTAAATAAACCATGAATAAATTGAGGAGCTTTTATTATCATTTGCGTTTGTTGATAAGAAAATTACTTGTGATACTTGTGTTAATTATAGGTGGTAAATAGTAACAATTAATAACAGAAGATAATCATACGTTGATAAAATAATAATAGAGTATTATGTGTTTTTTTGTATTTATTTGCATTTGTAGATGTGATGATTTTTTGTGTCTTTATATTATTTATAATATGTGATCTATAACATTAAATATATTTAAAGTTATATTATAATTTTAACATTATATGTTTCTATACATGCTTCTGGAATTTCATGATTTGAAAAAAAAGTTCAACAAGTTGAAACTAGAAAGTTAAAACTTGAGTTGAAATTTTATAGGATAGATTTTTCAAATTTTTGTGTTCCATGACATTTAGAAAATTTTGATGCTTTTTTTTGGTAATTTTACATATTTCCAGTATCATTATGGATTGGCTTACAGATTTCCAAAATTTGATGTCATGGTATTCAAAATCTTTATCAATTGCAGAATTTTAAATAATTTTCCAAAAAAGTGCATCTTTTATACAGATATTTATTAATTCTTTTATCCAGTGCTTATACAAATTGAAAAATTTTTCTTATATTTATAAATTGGTTTCTCTGAGAATTAGATTTTGAAAATTTGGAATGAATTAAAAAAACTTTTAATTTTTGAGAAAATTATATCCACACTGATTTTATGTTTTTCAAAGATTCCTAAGAATTATTTTTTCTATTTATTCCGTATTCACACAATTTGAAGAATTTTCTCGAATTCTGAAGGTTTTCTATGTACAGTTTTTCACGATCATATGCTCTAAAAAGCTAACCTTTCAAATTTTAATTATTTTTGTGAAGAATTTCTATACAGATTTAAAGTATTTTACATATTTCTTAAATTTAATAACTGTATAGAATTTAGCAGTATTTTATAATATTTCAATAGATTTTTAATATTTCTATAGTACGCTGTATATTTCTTGAATGAAATGCTAAAAAATAGAAAATTCGAACAATTTTGAGTATTTTCGTTGATTTTTTAGGTAAAAATATCTTTTATACAGATTTCCAGTATCTTTTGATTTTTCTTGTATTTTTAAAATATTTATACTATTTGAAGTATTTATTGTTATTTTCGTATATTTTCATACAGATTTTGGAGATCAGACTTCTTATAATTTTTTATATTGTGATAGATTCTTGAGAAAAAAATATTCATATATATTTCAAATATTTTTTAGATTTTCTGACTATTTGTATTAAATGTTGTTTTAAAAACTCTTCGCAATTTTATGTATTTTCATATATTTACAATATTTCAATGGTTTGTTGTAATTGTTTGGAGAGTTTTATATGCTACAGTATCGGAAAATTGTCGTATATAGAGAATTTAATTTGATTTTCCAAAAATTTATATTTCCTGATACGAATTCTCAGTCTTTTTTTTTAACTATAGTATTTAAATAATCATAAAGTATTTTCATAGTTTTTTCTATATTTTTTCGTAACAGTTTTCTCTATTATCTATAATTTCATGAATTCTTTAAATAAATAATTTTTCATAGATTGAACTTTTGGTAGATTTCTAGTACTTTTCGCAATTTTTGAAGTATTCATAAAATTTACGTTTGTTTCTAAATTTTTTGAAAACTGCTTTACATATAGCTTCCCAGAGTTCAATGCTCCAGAATAAAAATTCCTTAAAATTTCCAGTGCTTCAATAATTTTCTGCGTGAACATCTTGATACATTTCAACTCTTTTCTAAATCCCTTGCATTTGCATATTTTTTCAGTGTTCCCTAAGATTTTGCATCGTTTTCACCTACACCTTCGATCCCTATCGATTGTATAATCTCCCCGACAGGAAAAAATCCATTTTCACAGCATCTTATAGTTCGAAAACAGCGAGAAACTTGCGCGATGTCGGCATCGATAATTTAAATGAACGCCTATAAATCGTGCTGGGAGAAAAGCCTGCGCGTGTCGCTCGTGAACAATATGAGAAACAAAGAACATAAGGTTATGAGCGATCGCTCATTGTTGGAGTAACGCCAAGTACAAGTTTCCCGGGACGTGCGGGCGTTTGAATTACCCTCGAGATCGATAGCGACATTGAAATCGGCGAACGGAGAGAGAATCAGAGTCTTACCTTCGTACATCTGCGCGTACTGCGGAAAACCGGCGGCTCGCAGCCACTTGCATGCTTCTTGGGCTTCGATTTCTGCAACAAAAACGCAATTTTTTCGTCTGGTTTTTATTTTAAGGGCTGTTGAAAATGTACGTGGGAAACGACACAACAATTCATGCAAATAATATTCGCGAAAAAAAAAATACATAACTTAAAAAAAAAATCACAATGTATGAGAAACATGCATTAAAATTATTTTCAATTTTTTTTTATTTAGTTACTAGGGCGGCTTTGCCCTAGTTGTAAAAGATAAATTTTCAGAAATGTTCGGAAATGTTGGGGTAGGTTAGGAAGTGCTTGAAAATGTTGAGGTATGTTCGAAAGTGTTCGGAAATGTTCGAGTATGTTCGGAAGTGTTCGGGTATGTTCGAGTATAACATTTTGTGACATTAGTGTATGTTCGGAAGTGCTCGGGGATGTTCGGAAGTGTTCGGGGATGTTCGGAAGTGTTCGGGGATGTTTGGAAGTGTTCAGGTATTAAGTGCTAAGTCTTGAGTATTAAGTGTTAAGCCTTAAGTATTAAGTGTTAAGCCTTAAGTATTAAGTGCTAAGTCTTAAGTCTTAAGTATTAAGTGTTAAGTCTTAAGTATTAAGTGTTATGTCTTAAGTGTTAAGTCTTAAGCGTTAAGTCTTAAGAAGTCAGGTTAGGTTAGTGTTGACTGAATCAGCAGGTTAAAGTTTTTTTATTATACAGAGAGATTATTTTCTCTATTTATCATTTGATAAATATTTATTTTTTTTAAATTTTTTGTTATTTTTCATTTAATTTTAATTTTCATTTTTGATTTAGTTATTTTTATATGATATAAAAAGATATAATATAAAAAGAAGTTGAAATTGGAGATGAAATATCTAATCAGGATATTTTTCGATAATTTTTTACTGTTTCATGTTTCCGTTCATTTCGCCTCTTCCAAATGTCTTTCTAAAATTGTCAGAGTACATAAACACTTTCCCTTCACAACTCAGTCGATCGTGCTTCGGTGAACCTCGCAAGGAGCGACTTCAGGGCCGCGTTGATCCCGAAGCGCTTGCCACGACGCGGCTCTAATGGCCTGCCCTGGCCGATTTCAGCACCGAACATTGATCGATCACGAGAAAATCACGCGGTGACTCAATCGCGAGCCGTAATCGCGATGTTTCGTCACCAAACGAATTTACGATCCCGCTTTTTTTCCCACTTTAAGCCCGGAACAATTGCATATTATGCAGACTCGTGCTCGCGGTGGCGCACGGGAAAATCCTTAGTAGAAAGTCGTTTTATATTTTATTATGCGGATTCGAGCGGAAAGAAAATGACAAAAGTTCATGCGCGACTTTGCGAAAAAATCCGCGTTCGTGATTCGTACATGGGAAAAATGTTATATAAACGATCGTGTGGGTTTTAGGGAAAACGAGAACGCTGCCACTGAAAGTCGGCATTTTTCACTCCGTAAACAATGTATAAATAAAAAACGAAAATCCTATACTTGCAATAAAAAGTTATGATTTCTCGAAACGTCATGATTTCTTATCTTCCAGAAATATCTCGAAGAGTTCCATTAGTTATTGATTTACGAACAAGTTTATTGCGAGACAGGTGGCATATTTGTTTATGCAACTCGTAGTTTGAAATTCATGAAATAAGTGAAAACCAATTATGCAAAAAGTTACATGCGTTTCCCGAGTAATTACAAGTACTTGAAAACTTCATGTAACGTGCAGTATCATTAATCAATAAAATTAATTAACTACATCAATTTCGTACATTCCTTCTTTTTTTATTTTCATATTTAAATATAAAATATTTTTGTTGTTCCGAAACAACGTAAAAATTTCATCGATTCGTTTATCTGACACATCTAACAACCCTTTCAGAATTGTTATTCAGCTCCAGGCAAGTTTGTTTATCGTAATGCTTAACAATGGTCGCAATTACATTGTACTGTCAGAATAAAACTTGGGTTATATAATGCACGCGTTCGTGATTCGAAGAAAAATCTTTTCCCTTCACTTGCGGATTAACATGGAAAAAATGAATGCACAATCCCTGCGTTTCGCGAGGATTCCCATGGGGCACGAGCCGCGCGCTTAGAAACGTCGTCGCCTCGCTATCTACTCGGTCAAGCGTTCTTCTTAAGCGCAATTAGCCGCGCTTTTCCTCGTAAATCAGTGCAGATAAATGGAGTCAGTGCTCAGGAACAAGGCAAGCAATGATTTTCTAGAGGATAAAGACTTCCCGATTTGTTGCAAAATGTACCGGTATAGTACAGAGAGTCTGATGATGGTAATTTATTATACAAAGATGTAAGGTTGTTGGAAGCCTTTACGAAATTTGAAAACAAAAATAATCCTTTTTGAAGCAAGTCGCAATTTTCATCATTTTAGTGTAGTTTGAATGAAATTAAAAAAATTTAAAAATATTGTACTCTCTAAATCTGCATCAGTAAATTTTAATTAATTGAATCTGTCAGTGATAGTTTTACTGAAAGGTCTGTTGTTCTTGTCATATTGACGGATGCATCAGTAAAAATTTCACTGATTGACCTATTGACAGATTAATTAGTTGAAACTACATAGCCTAATAAATAAATGTTGCTAGAATAAGATTGACAGCATTTGTAGGAATTCGTTTATTTGACACAACCAGTTTACTAGTTGAAAAAAAATATTTGTGGTTAATTTTTCTAGAATTCATGAATTTACGGTATAAAATCAAGCAATAAATAAAAAACGATTCATGAATCAAATACAAAATTAAAATTTTTGTTGTTGAAACAATTTATGATTGCATCATCAGAAGCAAATTTTTCGAAAATTTTTAATTTTTCATGAAATAATGATTTTTTTTCCAATTTATACTGATTTAAAATTCAGAACAATGCATTGATATAAAAATTTCTAAAAATTTGTACATAAATTATATACATATATAATTATCATGAATGATTTACCGAGATTTATCAATCCAAACATTTAAAAATTTTCATTTATTCTATATGATTATTTTTTATTTCGTTTCAGATTAATTAATTTTCTCTGAACTTTCGAATCTTTTCCATTATTGAATTTTACTATACAAAGATGTAATGTTGTTGAAACCCTTTCCGAAATTTAATAAAAAAATCAAATCTTTTCTCTTCAAATTACAGTTTTTGACGTTTCAGTGTAGTTTAAAAGAATTTTAAAAAATTCCTGAAATCGTGTACTCTCTGAATCTGAATCAGTATGTTTTAACTAATTGAATCCATCAGTGAAAGTTTTACTGAAAGATCTGTTGCTCTCGCCATATTAATGGATGCATCAGTCGTAAGTTACTTGACCTGTTAACAAATTAATTAGTTAAAACTGCACAGCCCAGTAACAAAAATTTTGCTAATACATGATAAACAGCATTTGTTGTAATTTATTCATTTGACGCTACCAATTTACAAGTTGTATAACAATTTATTAAGTAACTTTTTCTAGCATTTATTAACTTAAGATTCAAAATGAAGCAATAAATAAAAAAACAGTTCATGAATCAAATGTGGAATCGAAATTTTTGTTGTTAAAATAATTTATAATTGCATAATTAGAAGTAAACTATTTAAATAATATTAAAATAGTATATTATACTCAATTTGTTTTAAGGTTGTCTTTTTTAAAAATAATAACGATTGAAATTTTTATACAATTATATGATATAAATATTTCTTAAAATTTATATTTAAATGATATACTTATATAATTATCATGAATAATAATTTACTGAGTGATTTATTAGAAATTCGTAAATTAATTGAGTTATTCATTATTCCATACATAATTAAATGATAATTTTTTACATAATATGAATAATCATTATTTATTCTTTGACTATTTTTTATTTTGTTTTAAATAAATCAAATCTCTTTGAACATTTGGTTTTCATTCCATTAGTGAAATTTGTTATACAAAGATTTACTGTTAGTGGAATCCTTCCCGAAATTTGTAAACAAAAAAAAATCTTTTCTCTGCAAGTCGCAATTTCGGTCATTTCAGTGTAATTCGAATAATTTAAAAAAAATTTTTAATTTTCATTCAATCGCAAATAACTTGACCTACTGACTGATTAATTAGTTGAAACTGCACAGCCCAATAAAAAAATGTCGCTAGAACAAGATTGACAGCATTTGTTGGAATTCATTTATTTGACATAACAAATTTACTAGTTGTATACAAATATTTTAAGTTACTTTTTCTAGAATTTATGAACTTACGCTATAAAATTTGGCAATTAATAAAAAAACGATTAATGAATCAAATACAGAATAAAATTTTTTGTTGTTGTAATGATTTATAGTTGCATAATCAGAAGCAAATTATTCAATAATACTAAATTTTATTTGAATGATAACTTTTTAAAACTAATACTGATTTAAATTTTGATACATTTTTGTTATATAAATATTTCTACAAAAATGTACATAACGATATACACTTATAATTATCATGAATAATTTACCGAATAATTCAATAATAATTCATGCATAAATTGAGTAATTCATGAATCTATACAGTAATAAATTACCATTTATTCATTAACTATTTTTTATTTCATTTTAAATAAATTAAATCTCTTTCAACTTTTGATTCTTTTTCCATTATTGAATCTATGAATTATTCAATTATTTTTTACCTTCATCATCCGTTTGTCTATTTCATAAGTTTAGTGAATAAACTTCCATATTCTGATTAAAGTTGAATAGTGAAAAAATGTCGCGAAATTCTAGTTATACCATTTGAAAACAAAGAAGTTAATATTCTTCAAAAATTCAAACTTCTGTCAAGTCAGCAATATAATAAAAATTGGTTTTGTGAAAGAAGAAAAAAAATTTCATTTGAAAAATAGAAAATTGTAATAATTTTATGAATCTGAGTACCTTTTTCTGAAACCAATTCGATCAATTCTTGTAAAATTTATTTTTAAACAATGATTCTTACTCAAAAGTAACAGACTCATTTTTTCTTCGATGACAGTTGTTTTTTTTTCCAGTCTATCGATTTCAACTGAAATTACTGATCTGTCAGATTTGACTGAAATATGTCATATTTAACTCATTCAGGATTATCCAGATTTTACTGAAATATGTCGTATTTCAGTGATTCAATTAAAATCTGACACATTTGACTGGCATCTGTCATATTTGACCAATTCAGATTCAAAGAGTAACATTTTCCATAATAAAAAAATCCACAATAACCAATTTCAATAACCTTTTTTTCAATTGCTCCATTTTAAATGGGTGAAGGTTCTCGTAATAGTGCGACAGGAAACGTTAAGTCGCGTTGCTTAATTGCTTTTCTTATTTACGCGTCTTCCTTTTACGGCGAGATCTTCACGGCAATACAGTGACACAAGCACAAGAGCGCGTCTTCGCTCTTAATTTATTAATTTACAAGCGATAGTCGAGCATTCATTCTCGGGTTCGCAAGCCCACCCATGCTTGCGGGGGCACCGAGAGTGGAATGTCGCAATAAGATTTATTTACATCCCAGCAATTGACCAGCTTGACCACTGAAATACGGTTTCCAAGTGAATACGCGTGTTTTTTTTTGCTTCTGAAAAAAAAGCGAGTATGATAATTTTCAATTTAAAGGCGATTGAATCAATATTATATATATATATATTATATAATCAACAATTTTTTCAAGTTCACAAGAATGCATGAAATTTGTATTTCTGAATAGGGACGGCGAAACGCCATTTTGTCGGGAATGTAATAATTGCGACTCGAGCAATGGAGAAAATGTATATGTAAAAGTGAAGTAATTATATTTGAAAAAAATGCATAATTTGTAACTTGGTCGCATTGATTGATTTGGTCACGTGACCGTCGATCGTAATGCTCGCATGCGCAGTAGGCTTCTTCCCCGAAATGGAGAAGAAGGCCATTTTGGAAATCAATGCGTGGTCGATATTCGGCCATATTGGAAATTGACGAATTCAACAGGATGAGATCGGTCCTTTATAATTTGCTCGTTTTTTGTTGTTAATTTTGTGAATTCGTTGTTTAGGAGCACACGATTCGAAAGTGTGGTGAGTTTGGGGTCGAGTGATGGATTTTTTTTCTGTGATTGGTGAAGGAGAAGTGCTTTTTTTTATTTACATTGGCGTCGTGATTTTTAGTTTCAGTTCGGGGTGGATGAATTTTCCTATCGATTTATTTTTGAGGACTTTGAGATGCATATATGTGGATATCTGTGACTGATTATACGGGGAGTTGTATATCCCGATTTTTCTCTTGGAATTATCTGGTGTTTGGAGACGCTGGAGTTCAATTTGAGGTTAATTGGATCTTGGAGGTTTTCGTGTGAACAGAAATTCTTTTGGAAATCAGCGAGCCTCATCAAGGAAACACTTTTTAGAACTTGGATTTAGATAATTTTTTTTATGATTTGATGGAATGTCGGGGGTTGTGATTTATTTTTGAATTGATGAATTTTTTTCTTATGTGATATTTTTTTTGTGATGATTTTTTGTGGGAGACGGAACTATTAATTTGTTTATGTATTATGCTTATTACTATTATTATTTTTTTTTTTTTTGATTGATTGATGGGAGAGGAATGGATTTTTTTTGTGACATTTTGTTTGGATGATGGATACCCAAGTCGAAATTTCAAAGTTCCCATCGTATGCTCAACCTTCTCAATCTATTGTCTTCTGATACAAATTGCTTAGTTTCCCTTCTCGAAGCCTGCTGAACGTTCTCATTGACCTTCTCAAAAGCTGATCAACGTTCTTTTACCCTTCTCGCAACTTGCTCAATGTTCTCATTGACCTTCTCTAAAGCTGATCAACGTTATTTTATCCTTCTCGCACCCTGCTCAACGTTCTCTTTGATTTCTCTAAACATGGTCAACGTTACTGTACCCTTCTCACAGCCTCCTCAATCTTCTCCGACACTGTTAGAAATTTTTGTATTAATTTTAATAAACTCGTCGTCTTGGAAGTTTTTTACATAAACGCATTTGAAAACCAATATACAAAGTTGATGAAGAATAATAAACGCTCTTGAGTTTTAACTGACTAAATCATTGAATTTTTTGTAAAATATACAATATACAATAAATAATATGCAATTTACTATTATTTTTAATTTTGATATACTATGACATATTTTAATATGCGTTAATTGAAATTAATAGACAAGGTTATGAGTCTAAGTTTAATACACATGTTTATTATTTTTTAATGTCAATATTTCAATACCATATACATAGATGTTTATTGAAATAATTGACATTTTAACAGTGTACCCGGCTTGCTGAAAAAAAACTGATCGAAACTCGATAATTTCCGATCACTTCATGTCATGTTCTTTAAATTCTCAATCATATTTGATCGTATTCGATCGTGTAGCCTATGTAATGCCGATCATTTTCAATCAGGTTTTACCTGGATCATATCTAATTATATAAATATGATTAATGTGGGATCACAATCAATCATATTGAAATCATAAAAAATTGAGTGTCGATAATATTAGATAGGATGCAGTGCTTAATCATTTTCGATGATAAAAACCAGATCGAATGTCGATCATACTGTATTACATTGAAATCATGTAAAATTTAGAATCGATCATATTAGATGAGGCCCAGTACCGAATCATATTCGATGATAATAACCAGATCGAATGTTGATCATACTGGATCACATTGAAATCATGTAAAATTACGTGTTGATCATATTAGTAAGGATGCAGTACTAAATAATATTCATAAATAAAAATAATAGTAAAATAAATGTTTTTGAAGAAATTTGTTTTTTGGGAATCAACACATTGTTTATAACAATAAGGGACCGGATTTTCGAGAAACGAATTTCATATACGGAATCAGTAGCTCAATTACCGAAATAAAAATGCTTATATAATTTCCACCAAATTGTTAATTAACGAATTGTTTATAACAATAACGTCCAGATATTCGAAAAACGAACTTGATATAAGGAATCAGCAGCTCAATTCCCGAAATAAAATTTTTACATAATTTCCACTAAATTGGAAATGAACAAATTGTTCATAACAATAAGGGACCGGATTTTCAAAAAACGAATTTCATATATGGAATCGCCAGCGCAATTCACGAAATACAAATTTTTTTTGAAAAACAAAACCATGAATTTTTCAAGCCCTTGTTGGTGTACTTTTTGTTTAAAAGTATACAACTGTAAGAAGCTCCTCTCGAAGTTGGCCTTTTCATTTTCATCAAAAATATATCGTATTCAATAGAGCAGTGGCAGCCCTGTGCAACTCTCCTCGAATTCTTCGCGGAAACGATCTCCGAGTCCAGCTCTCTAACACTTTATGATCCGTGTACGTGTGAATACCGATAGTTTAGGGGGGATCGGGGGGGAGCAGTGACAGCCAATGACAACAGTGAGTAGTGTAGTGTAGGAATTTCGATCGAGATGCCAAAACCGGTGGCGCCTATAGGTGGCCGGGTCCGTCCCTACCAAAGCTGTCTATACGCGAAAGATAGGGAGTTGCATAGGGCTGAGCAGTGGTTAGGTAAGTGGGTTTGTGATAGATAGGCTGTAGGTTCAACTCCCGGTCCCGATTAGGTCAATTAGCTAACTTAACAGGTTCTTTTGAGTGATATAGATTATTGTACATCGGAAAGTATACACATATCTTCAATCAAAAATTTTTTTCGAAATATTTTTATTAATAAAAAAATACGTTTTCATGATCATGAAAGTGGAATTTCGCGTTCTCCCAATCTTCTCAATTCCTTCTCAACCTTCTAGCTGCATGCAAAATCTACCTTCTCAAATCCTTCTCAATCTTCTAAAAGCGACATAGGTAGCAGTTTGAGAAGTATATGAGAAGGAAAAACTAAACGGGAAGAGAACGATGAGAAGGTCTCGAAAAGTTGCATTTTCAAGATGTTTATGACTTCTCAAAACCTTCTCGATTTCTCCTTTTTTCTACCTGGAAATTTCGACTCGGGTATTTATTTTGATTTTTAGAATATATATATTTTTGTTATATGATTTTTTTGTGATGATGGATTATGTTTTTTTTTTTTTTTTGTTTTATTGAGGGTAAGGAGGGATCTATTTATTATTGGAATTTGGTATTGACTTTTTTTTTGACTCGATTTGATTAATTTTGGTAATAGAATGGAAATTGAGTGGAAGATTGTTATCGATAAGGAGACATTGCGATTATTATTATTATTATTATGATTAAATGATGGGATGATTTATATTACATGAGATATTTGGGATATGATACTGATAAATATATATATATGATTTTTTTTTATCTTAAAGATGTGTTGTTGACTTTTTTTTATTACCTTTATCAACATTATAAAGAAAGGGCGTTATAATTTATTTTTCGTTTTGATGAGGAATATGATCTGGAAACGTTACAAATTATGAAAAAATAACAAAAAATTTTCATCGATTGGAAATTCTTTTAGAATCACTATCATCAACGTTCAATACATTACAATTTTTGTTTACTCATGAATCCTAATCAAAATTTTCTAAGAACTTTATCCATAAAATTATTCTAAGTTCTACGAGACATCTCAAAAGTAGGTCGCACGTTGATTCGTGGGTGGCGCACCCGAGACAAGCATAAATTTTCCGAAGGGGGAGGTATCAATTTCACGTGGGCATTATTCCATGCGATGACGCCTAGTGAAAAGAAGATTATTTCGCTCTCAAGGGAAATGTCATGTAAGTAAATGCGCGTGTTTTCCGCGGTCGTTAATATGCCTACAGCAATTTATAGTTGTGCAAATCATGTGTGCTAGTCGATGGGAAGTTCGGTGGCATAATGAGTTGGGAGTTCAGTGGCAATAGCTGTCAGTAGATGTCTGAGGTGATGAGATAATTGGTTTTGTCATATTGATCTTGAAGACAACAGTCATTTGTTATTCAATATAAACTATATGAAAATTGGAGAAGAACTTGATGAGAAGATCATCAAAGAAAATAACGAACTTTCTCTCATGAAATACGCGAATTTTCAGTGGATGACAAAAAAAACTTTCCAAGTGGTTTAAGAGGAAGTGATTATAGAGAAATGTCGCAAATGGTTAAACGAGACATGAAGTTTTGTATCGCGAACGTGACGTTACTTACGGTTAAGATTATACGTTACAACGGTTGCAACAATCAACATTGATCAAACACGAATTACGTGATCATCGCCAAGACTATCATTATCCAATAACAATTCCAAACATTATAAATTTCGCCATTGAATTATCATCGTTCCCAACAAGTTACGTAAGTTCAGTTGTATAAATCATCAAGGAACATTGTAGGATTTACATTTCCGGGACGAATTTTTTTTTTCTGCGGGGAACGAAATAGAACAAAGACATTGCAATTGACTACGCCATAATATTTGTGTATGAGTAATAGAAAGATTTTTTCTGTCAACTTCTCAAGTGTTGAAATGAATATGTAACTAAACAATGCGAGTTTTTTTTGTCTTCGTTCAAATAATGATGCAAAAACTTTAACTTAATTAATTCAAACATAGAAAGTTGGATGTGTTCAAATCCGTATTTTTCGTTTCGATTTTTATCCCTATCATCTAATTGAATCCTCAATCACCATCTAAAAATTTCAACTTCTTCAATTAATTAATCGATAAGATTTGATCACATGCTAATTAATCCATTCGCGTTGCTCATGAGAACGAATGGCAGAGATATTATGTAACTTTCATCTTCCGCGTTGTTATGAAAACGTCAAAGTTTCAAGAAGAGCGCGTTAATTAAAGCCTTTCGATTCGTCAAATGGATGATCGAACGTAATGCATTTCTCGTCCATTGTTCATCTTTGGAAAAAAAGGTTTTCCCGCGAAAAACAGCCCGAGTTCCTATGTGGTACATACTACGAATGGCCATGGTTCAAGGATGCTTGTCTTGTTTATAAGGATATTCCATCTCATTATAAATCGCCCACACGTCGTACCCAACAATATTCCATGAAATACATCGTTTTTCTTCGCCTTCTTCCTTTTTACAACAATTCTGCTGTCGAAATTATTTATTTGTGGGTATGAATTTGAGTTAGTTCTACAATATGAGTCATGGGAATGGAGGTGTAGGTTTTAGAGTTATGGGTGAATAAACTTATTTTTTTAGTGTTCGGGGATTTTTTTTAACGCCAGTTTTAGTTTTTTTATGACATTACCGAATGTCATTTTGTATAACTTTGAATATTATAAATATTATAAAATTAAATAAAATAAAGTGCACTTATTTTTATTCATTTACCTCAACTTATTCTATTTTCGAAATACTTATTTTTCATTCTTGAATCCATCAACAATTTGCAACTGTGACGAAAAATCACGAGAGAATAATAAATGACGTTTTAAGAACAGACGTAATTTTAATTACAACGTGTGCGATGAGAACACCGAGCATTATAAATTGTCCGCAGCGTTTAATACGAAGTGATATATTGTTAGGCTATTTTTTTTTCAAATGACTAATCGAGGTTGATTCAGAAGTGAACGTAATTTTTCAGCATGATTAATGTAAACTTTGGAATTGAAATCGGACGAGTCGAGGTACAGGTTTTGAAGAATTAAATTTATTGTTAGTATTGAAAATAAAATATTATTTAAATGAGTTCAGGAAAACAGACAAAATTAGATTGTTTTTCTCGTAATTACGTAATTTTTAATAGAGTTGAGAAAATATCGCGAAAAGCAGCATTTGCAAGATTAATCGAAAACTTGATATCCTTGTAATTGGAGAAATTTGACTCCATAGGCGATGGACGTTAGGGAATACATTTGAATGACATTAAGTTTTGAAATTGATTACGGGGCATTACGATTAGATTAAATTAGATACATGCGATTCGTTTTTATTGGGGGTAATTAATCGCTCGTTTCATTTCCATCAGGACCATTTTTTGAGCGCCACTCGCGCGAATTAATCGCGTCAAAGCGCTCGCTTCCTAAAGCCGTGTTTTTCATTAATCTCTCGAGTAAACGAATTTCGCCGGGAATTACGATTCAAACTCGATTACATGCGGTAGCGATGTTTTTGTATAATGGATGGAACGCCGCAGAGTTAAATGTTTTACTCGGTAACGTGGGCTTTCAATACTAATGACGTAAAAAGTAAATTATTTGTTGTTCGTGTGCGTGACATTGTTAATGTCGCTGGGTATATTCATTAACTCGTTGCCCTTCAATTTGTTGAGTGAGAGATTGAAATAGAAACGTGGAAAAAAAAATTTTTTTTTAAGTAATTTGGTTATGGCAAATGTTACACGAAAAAAATGGTTTGTTTAGAACAACCATTGATTTAGTAAAATATGGACCCACCAAAGTTTTGGATATTAAAACCAAAACTTTAGTTGTGACAACCAAAGCTTTTGTTTTAGCAACTTATGCTCAATTTTCATGACTGATCATTAAGTTTTAATATCCAATAATTTGGTTATCATGTCTAAAGTTTTGGTTGTACTACTTAAAACTTTGGTGAGCTCATATTTTACTAAATCAATGGTTGCTGTAACCAAAATTTTTCCTCGGTGTATCATCATAAAACCGAAATTCGGGTGACATCAATAATTATTTATTCTTAAAATATTAAAAAAAAATTCAATGATAAAATTGATTGAAATAGTAATGATTTAGGATCAAATGATTGAAAACATATTTTCTTAAATTTGAAGGACGTAACACATGGTTTCATGTTAATTCTGAAAATTGAACTACACTCAGAATGATTTTCTTTACTTATTTAAAAATTACAACGGCCATGGTTTTGAAAGAATTTCCTTTAATCAGAATTTTAGTTATACATGATTAGCTGAGATAACATAAAAAATAAAAATTTTAAGTTAAGTTTCAACCTCGCGAAGAAAAAACATTGTGATTTACGTAGCAATCTATTAAAAACAGTGAGAAATTCTCTTACTCATACAAATACTGCAGAAATACTAAAAGTAATAGAAACCTATAAAAATGAGAGCATGAAATCTTAAAAAAACTTTCAAATGCTACGAAATCTGCAGAGTAATGAGAAAATACAAAAAATACGAGAAATATTTCAAATTCTAAAAAAAAACAATACGATTCGTCCGTGAATCTATAGAAATATTTTAAATCTTTGGAAAATTGAATTTCAGAATTTGAGTTTCCTAGTGATCTATGCAGAAATAATATTAAAAAACTGTAAAATGCTTTGAAATTTCATAAATACAAAATAGGCTACCAATACTCAAAATAAATAAAAATAATATAATACTCTAGAAAACTGATGATAATTGTAATCTTCGACCAATAAATTCTAGAAAAACACATGGAAATCCATGGAAATACCAAAAAAATTTTTGAATATCTCAAATATTGAAAAAATACAAAAAAATAAAACACAACAAGAAATTCGTATAAAAGATATTGTCTTCTAAATAATAAAATATAATACTCAAAATCGAAGAAATTTTTAAATTAACATGAAATTCAAAAAATTCGCAACGTCATCTATACAAATGCAATAAATATAAAAAAATATATGGAAAAACTATGAAGTAATGTGAGTTACATTAATTAATAAAATTGCAGAGATCAATGACATATTTCAAATGTTCACCAATGTGTTTTAATTAAAAAAGTTATGAAAGTAATTGAACTTTAAGAAATTTTGATTCCTAGAGCATTTAATTCTGATAACACATATGAAAATTCCTAAAAATACCAGAAAATTCTTCAATCTGTAAAATTACTTTAAAAAAGTAAAAATGCAAAAATTAATGTAAAAGAAAAATTTCAACCTCACCCTGTAAACTTGAAACCTTGTATAAACCTTATAAAATCCCTATAAAAATCTGAATTTCTTATAAAATTTTCCATTTTTTATAAGGCACCCTTATAAAATCCTTATAAAAATAAATATTCTTTTTTAGGCGACCTTATAAAATCCTTATAAGGAAAAAATTGTATAAAATTTCGTAATCCTTATAAATTTTGAAATTCCTTATAAAATTTTCATTAACTTATAGGTCACTTTATAAAAAGTCTTTATAAGGATTTCATTAGGATTTTATAAGGTTCAAAGTTAGTAGGGCAGTGAGTTCAAATGACAAAATCGAATTCCATTACATTAGGTGAGTATATCATCAATTGATGTGCTACTTAAAACTTAAAACATCGTATTTTTGTGCAACCTAAAAATTTTAAATATTAAAAAATCGAAGTACCATAATTAGATCATCGAAAATTCAAAATAATCGAATTCCCAAAATTGCTTTTTACGCCTACAACTTAAATATTACGTGATTTAAACATGATTACTGTTCAAACCTTTTTCTCCTTTTCTATTTTTTTCTTCAAATACCTAAAAATCCAAAACTCTACCCAACCAACAACATTCAAATCAAAAACTCTATCCCTGAAAGTTTCCTTGACCCCCGATTCCATTATTTATATTCACCTTTTCTAATGCTCATTACAAACGACTTATTAATGAATGCACAAATCGCAATGATCGTGGGTACTTTCTCTCTCAATATAACGGTACGCATAGTGCGCCCGAGAAATCGTGTCGCACTCAGGAATTTTCTTATCCCTTTTAATGCCAATTTATTACGCGCAGCTACAATGTCAGTGTTTAATTTTCTCGTTCCCTTGAAATTCTCCGTCGTATGCAAGGGTCCCAAGCCGATAAATCATATCCGCAGTTGCATGAAAATTAAGTGCGCGACAAATTCATTAAGTCGTGTTTCGGGTCAATTGCATTCAGGAAAAAATTGCGTGCGAATAAATTCCCGGTGCGGGGGCAAAGTGCGTTTGTTCGCTCGGGGAACATGAGATTTTATCGTTTTAACATGTTAATTATTGCCGATATCTTTCGTTCATCTTGAGCATTAATTGCGAATCGATTGTAGTACAATGTGAGTACTTTTAAGCTTACGTCATTGTAATGACATGGTATTAATTGTGCACAATTCTATCATGCACCGTATTTTCGTGCACAATTTTATTGTGCACCGTATGTTTGTGCAAAATTCTATCATGCACCGTATTTTTGTGCACCGGTATTCTGTGCACAGTTCTATCGTGCACCGTATTTTCGTGCACAATTTTATTGGGCACCGTATTTTTGTGCACAGTTTTATCGTGTACTGTATATTTGTGCACAATTTTATTGTGCACCGTATGTTTGTGCACAATTTTACCCTCCACCGTATTTTTGTGCATCGGTCAATTGTGCACCGTATGTTTGTGCACAATTTTACCGTGCACCGTATTTTTGTGCACCGGTCAATTGTGCACAGTTCTATCGTGCACCGTATTTTCGTGTACAATTTTATTGTGCACCGTATTTTTGAGCACAGTTTTATCGTGCACCGTATATTTGTGCAAAATTTTATTGTGCACCGTATTTTCGTGCACAATTTTATCGTGCACCGTATTTTTGTGCACCGGTCAATTGTGCACAGTTCTATCGTGCACCGTATTTTCATGCACAATTTTATTGTGCACCTTATTTTTGTGTACAGTTTTATCGTGCACCGTATATTTGTGCAAAATTTTATCGTGCACCGTATTTTTGTACACGGGGGAAATGTGCACAACAAATACGGTTAACATTTAAATTGTGCACAAAAATTCGGTGCAGGATAAAATTGTGCACAAACATACGGTGCGTAATTCACGTGCATAATTAATCGTCCATAATTGACACGATGCCATTTAATGTTATAAATTTTTAATTTCATAGTTATGGTAATGACTTTTTAAAAAATGTGCACAATTGTCTAATTATGTCATAATTGTCTAAATATGACATAAAATTCCGAAAATTTCATGCCACAAATGTTTAATTTCATAACTCTAGTGAATAATTTCTAAAAAATGTGTATAATAAATACAGTACTTAATAAAACCGTGAAAAAAAAAATTTTAAGAAAACTATTAAAACATACACTAATAAAAGACAATAGGGAAATTTCACGTTCCCATGTCAAACTGACAATTCGCGGTTCTTAAATTCGCGGTCAATTGGTCCGCGTGGGTGCCGGAAAACAAACGCCAGTGTCATTTTTCAGTCTTCTCGTTTGCAGCGCCCAACGGCGAAGGAACTTGGCCTTAATTGAAAAAAATGGATTCAAAACGCGCCAAAAGTCAAGATCGAAAATCCCCATCTTTTTTATAGCACGCGTAGGCGTAGCTCATTAGATCGCCTGAAACGGGCCATTATTTCAGAGCTTGCAAATGATACGTTGCAGAGTCGTACTCTAAGGTGTGGTGAGTTAAATGTCCCTATCTGCGATGCAATGAATGAAGAATAGCATTGTAATATCATTGAGAAAATGTTATATACATCGAAATTAATAGAAAAAAAGGGACAAATGTTTGGTGGTTTGTCTATGGATGATTTTTCAATAATGTTCAGTTTTCTATGTAATCTCTCTAAAATCTTGAAAATAAATTCAGTATAACAAGTAACATAAAAAGACATTATTTATCGTAAGATATTATTCATAATTTTTTTTGTATCTGTCAGTATAAAAATGATATTAAAAAAATATAATGTTATAAACTATATATTTTATATATCTCCTAACATTTTACGATTATCATAAATTATTATACACTTGAGTATCAAATTTCAGAAATTTATATTGTAGACTATAAAATTCAAGGATTTTTTATTTTACCGTAGAAACAACTAAGGCTCTGAATTATTGAGTTTATTTCAAAAATTCTTAATTTTTAAGAAAAAGATTCCAAACGAAAGATTTTAAAAATCTAAAATTCGAAATTCTAAAAAATTAGCAATTACACAAACTTCCCCTAAAATAAAAACCTGTAAACATCATTAAAAATTGAATTGCAGTGCAAAAGTAAAAAAATTCTAGAACAATGCATAAATATTGATAATCGAGTTCTATGGTAATTTTTATAATGGAAAAAAGCTAGATAACCGATTTAGTAAAGTCTCGGGTAAAAATGCCATGTAAATTCCGTGACATCGGTCGGCGTAATGTGCGGTACACGTGCGCCGTACGACGTAACCGCTCTAGGGACAACAATACATGCGATGGGGGCAATGTAATTTAGCGTTCAAAGCGATCGCTACTCTGTTTGCGCGCCGCGCCTCTGTATCCGAGCTTTCGCTTCGACATTTTCAGCATTTCCGCCATTTTTCGCGGAACGAGGAATTTCTCGTGTTTTCCAGGTTTCGCGATCGGAAAAATGCGTGAGAGTAAAAGCGGGATTAACTCTCACGTTTGATATGAATGTTGGTTTCTTTCTTAATTTATATTAATGGGGGAATGTAGGGAAAAATGTGAACTCTGATTTATAGAAATGATAAGTGACGAGTTGTAAGAATATTGATGTTAGCTTTTTCAGACTGGAATCAGAAATGTTGAGAAAAGCATTTTTTGGGGAAATAAGGATGTTTATATAAGAAATTTAATATCGGTGAAGAGAAATTTAATGGAATAGGTAAATTGTTGAATGAAATTGAAATTAGGCAATTGAATGAAAGTAATAACTTTCAGTAATCTTTATGAAAAGTGCGTGATGATTAGAATCAAATGAATAAATTAAATAAATAAAAAAAATGAATATAAAAAAAAGGAATCTCGTATAAAAACATCAATTTTAAAAAACGACAATTTACAAAATCCCAAACCAATTTATAGTGACCAATTCAATTTGGATAATTGAGAAAAATTCAATTTAAATATAAGGAAATAATTCTATTTAAATAATCAAGAAAAATTCGATTCAAATAATTAAAAAAAAATTCAATTTTAATAATTAAGAAAAATTCAATTCAAATAATCGAGAAAAATTCAATTTAAATAATAAGGAAAAATTCAATCAAATAATTAAGAAAAATACAATTCTAATAATTAAGAAAAATTCAATTTAAATAGTTAAGAAAAATTTAATTAAAATAATCAAGAGAAATTCAAATCAAATAATTAAGAAAAATTCAATTTAAATAATTAAGAAAATTTCATCTGAAATAATTAAGAAATATTCAATTTTATTAATTAAGAAAAATTCAATTCAAATAATTAAGAAAAATTCAATTCAAATAATTAAGAGAAATTCAATTCAAATAACTAAGACCAATTCTATTCTAATAATTAAGAAGAGATCAATTAAAATAACAAAGAAAAATTCAATTTTAATAATTAGGAAATTTTAACTCAAATAATTAAGAAAAATTCAATTCGAATAATTAAGAAAATTTCATCTGAAATAATTAAGTAATATTCAATTTTATTAATTAAGAAAAATTCAATTCAAATAATTAAGAAAAATTCAATTCAAATAATTAAGAGAAATTCAATTCTAATAACTAAGACAAATTCAATTCGAATAATTAAGAAGAATCATTAAAATAACAAAGAAAAATTCAATTTAAATAATTAGGAAATTTTAACTCAGATAATTAAGAAAAATTCAATTCAAATAATTCAGAAAAATTAAATTTAAATAATTTGGAAAAATTTAATTGAAATAATTTAAAAAAATTCAATGAAAACAATTGAGACAAATTCAATTTAAATAATTAAGAATAAACCACAAATAAAATATTGAGGTAAGTAATAATTATTGATTAATAAATAATTGTAATAACGGATTCAAATATTCCGTGCTTTCATTTATAAAGTATTTATATATACTAACAATCAAACAATAAAAACAGTAAAATTTATAGGAATAAAATCTAAAATTATTTATAATTTGTTTATAACGATCGGAAAGTTGTCATAACAATAATTTGAAATAAGGAATTACACAAGATTTTTTGAATAAGAAATTGTCAAAACCTATTTATTTATGAGAATTTGAAGTAAAAATTTCTCATCGTAGACAGAAGATAGTGAAAAAAAATTTTTTTTTACAGAATGTAGGTACTAATAATCTACTTTACATATACGAAATATGAGAAAAAAAAATTCACAAGATATTAATTCTCAAAAACATTCCATTGTAAAATTTGTTATTATTTTCACTTGTCACGAGGAAGCGTTTTTTATTCAAATCTCAAACTCAAATAACTTTCATGATTTCGACTTATATGAAATATAGTTAAGGCTTTTTCAGCTGGCAATTCGAAAAGAATATTGGTTTTTCTTTTTAGTTCATAGATTTTCGTACACTCTGCAAAGAAAAAAAAAGAATATACTGTTTCGACAAAAAGATGTGCTGTAACAACACAACTTGACAGAACGAATTTTTTTTTGCAGCAGTAACTTATTTTTTTGTTACCCCAACAAATCTTTTTTGCTACAAGAGCACAATTACTATGCAATGGGATTTTATGCATAAAGATTGTGCTTTGGCAACAAAAAATAAGCTACTTTTGCAAAAAAAATTCTTTATTCCAATTCCAACTTGTGTTAAAACAGCATATTTTTTTGCTGCTACAGCAATTCCATTTTTTTATTTTCGTGAACTTTATGCTTGCTGAAAAGTATATTAGCAAAAAGATGTGCTTTTTGCAGAATTCTTTTGCAGTAGTAGCTTATTTTTCTGTTACCTTAACAAATCTTTTTTGCTACCAGAACAAAATTTCCATGCAACGGAATTTTCTACATGATGATTATGCCCTAGCAAAAAAATACACTCCTGCTGCAAATAATATTCCTTCTATGAAGATGCATCGAAACACCACATCTTTTTACTGCCACAGCAAATCCTTTTCTTCCCAGTGCATACACTCCAAAACCCAGATATTCGCACGTGTAACACTCTCGTTGAAAAACAGTACTTTTTTGTCTTGTTCCGCGGCATCGCCGGGTCAACAGGAAACGACATCAGCAGAGGTTCAACGAACGCCTAGCCTATTAAAATATTGGCTCTCGGTGTTTCTCCGCCTTGCTCTTTCTTTCTCATCGCATACGTTTCTTCGTCGACGACTTAATGCGAGTACAGAGAGTCCTCGCGAACGTACGTGTAAGCCGCCAACCACCACAAGTTCCCCTCGATTAGACGATAAAAAGATGTTTTATAACTCCCCCAAGCTCACTCAACCCCGTAATGACGAAACATCCAACGAAAAGCTCTCTCTCTCTTTCTCGTTTCTTATCCTGATTGAGCGCCGATACTTTTGACGCTGAATCGCGTCGTGTCTTGTTTTACGAATGTTGTAGGTGTCAAGTGCATGATTAGGCTCAGATAGGCAGGAAAAGTTTTAAGAAGATTTTCTTCCTTTTTCAGGATCAGAGAATTCGTTGGCGAAACGTGATTATAAGGATTTCTTGACATTGAATGGTAAAGGGTCTTTTTATTGAGACATTTTTTTTGAAGAAGAAATCATGCATTCACCTTTGCGCAGATGAATCGCAACAATTTCGAGTGTTGGTTAATGTATGAATACTTGAACGTGTATAAATTACGCAACGCGAGCGTTCGTGAATCACGAGGCATCGAATCGGTGTTCCGTGGAGCTTGCGCGCGCCAAAACGTGGTGTCTTCTCTCACGAAATTAACATCTCCGGCCAGCTCGTCTTTCGTGCGCGTCGACCCTACACTTTCATATATGTAGATGCAATGTAAACAGGAAATAATAGGGTCCGATAATAAATCAAATCCCATGCACGCCAAGCCGTTCCAGTTACATATTACGAAGCGTGTCGCCGTATAGGTAGAAAGTGCGCGGATTAATTTATGGCATAAATTTTCGACGGCCCCGCGCGAAATTAGGCGGAATTTTCAATGTGTCCGCGACACTCTTTGACCCGCATGGAGAGACCAAATAGGAGGTTCAGCTAATTGAAAGATGGTTTTTAGCTCGGTTCAACTGGTTTGTTATGGACATGATTCAACGGATTTTCACAGTTTTGTATACTCTCGACTTGAATTAGTAGAAAATTACGAATAATTAGTGGAATTTCATTAATTGAAAAAGAGAGAAGTGAGACAATAAAGATTAGTGAAAAATCACTAAAAATAGTGATTTTAGCTTACTTATTAAATTAAAGAGTTATGACTTAAGAAATGAGTGAATTACTATTTCCAAACTTTAGTAGAAATTCCACCATAATGAAAGCGCGCGTAATTTAAATTAGTTTTTAAATTAAATTAATTTTGATTCAAATTCAAATTCAAAAACTTCTTATTATTAGTGGAAAATCATTTATTGAAAAAGAGAAAAGTGAGACACTAATGATAAGTGAAAAATCAGTAATTGAAATAGTGATTTTAGCTTACTAATTAAATGAGTAAGTTATGACTAAAGGAATGAGTGAATTACTTTTTTAAAACTTTAGTAGAAATTCCGCTAGAATGAAAGCGCGTGTAATTTCAAAAGCGAAATTTACAAATACATGTTACAAACACGGAAAATGGTATAAAATATTATAAAATCAATTTGGAATGTGTTAACTTTATTAATTGTTATTATTATTATACTATTTCTATTTGTTTAAAAAGTTAAAGAAAAAATAATGTATTCCATATATATATATATGTATATAT
>JAPYZL010152519.1:0-18366 GCA_030522825.1 Platygaster orseoliae
CTGAACAAGATCATAAAAAATGATTTTTCAAAATGCTTCGAGGATTGGAAAAAACGTTGTCACAAGTGTATAATGTCTGATGGGGATTACTTTGAAGGGAACAAAATAGATATTCATGAATAAATAAATAATTCTTGAAAAAACATCAAATTCGCGATGCTTTTTGAACAAACCTCGTAATAGGCTCCTCAGACTCGGCCTGGCGACGACGAATTAATTAAACGGCAGAAGAAACGCGCAGTTCGATCGTGATTTACGAGAAAAACATCACTCCTATCTACGACTCGTCGATAAAACTCCCTACTGCAGAAACCCAAACATTTAAAAATCCAATTTTTTTTATTCTCCCAAATTCTAAGACTTGATAAATTCATGTCGAATAATTCTAGAAAAAATCTGCAGACTTCGCCAGCCTCCGGCAACATCTGCTGAGCGCAGGTTTCTCGTTTCAAGGTCGGTTTCGTAATTTTCGCGGTCGAGGAAAAAATGTAGTCGGTGAAAATCGGACGCCTGAAACCCATTCACGTCGTTCAGTACAATATTAACGGGCCCGACGTGAGAGTCGAACTACGTGTCTATTTTCGACATGTTTATAATCCTCCAAAAGACCGAATCGCAAGAGATATTCGAGAGCCACTCGCTCTCCGTGCTCTTTATTTATTATCACACTGCGAACGCGCGTAAGTACACGGGCATTACGTAACCCTGCGTTTTCAACACTTCATTATTTCGCGCGTGTGTTCAGGTTTATGACTTTTTTTTGTTGGAACAGCGAAAAATTGCATCGCGATGTAACGCGATTGGATGAAGAGCGTGAATTGGAGGTATTTGCGAAATAAAGCAAGAAGGCCTTTTTTAAGGAGATGATTTGTTTCCAGAGTCGTATTTGACCACTGATAAGAACGTAATCAATGACATAACTTTGTTGCAAAAAACGTTAAGACGATATTTCCTTTGGTAAACCACTTAATTACAGATTCAACTTTTACAAAGGTATATCAGCAGGTACACTTGATACGTACTGATATTCATGAGTAAGTCTGCTAATTATCATTATTAGTAATAGATACAGAAGTTTTTTAAAGATGTGTGATTGCATGTTAATGAGTACAAGAAACTCTTGTTTCCGCAATTCAAGCCTTGTCTATACCTTCGATGATGATAAAGAACATGTGATTTATCCTAATCCGATGAACAGAGGAAATCGGATTATCAAGGATTGTTCAGAGATACGTTTCAGGTTATTTTACTATGTTCATTCTACTGTTAGAAGCAGTAAGGTTATAACGAAAACGAATTCTTGAGACATATGTTTTCAGAGGTTAGGACCTTATCTAGTCTTTTGTTTGTCTTTGTTATGTTCCGCAAGAATCAAGCGTTGCCAAGTAGTATTCTATAAACTATCTTCGCAATCACTGCAGAAACGAGTGCGTCATAAGCAAACCCCTTTAAAACCCCATAAACTGTCGGCTCGAATAAAAGTCCCGAAAAACTCGTCCAGCAGTCAAAAACCTCATGCATACATAACACTGCGCGTATAAGCTCTTGCACGTGGCTCGCGCAAGGATTCTTTATAGGCTCGCAAAGGGCGCGTAAAAAATGACCCGTGAACACGTAGTCTTGGAGCATAAATTACGTATTCGTCACTCTTGCCACGTTGCCGGTATCACTGGCCGATCTGGTAGTGCCGTCTCTGCCCACGGCGTTGCAATAGCTCACCCCGGGAATGGGAATATTTGACTTCTGCCCTCTCAACCCGAGCACCCACATCGGACACATCGGGCGCAAGAGCACGCACGTACACGCGTGGAACATTCCGCGGTAAGAAAGCCAACGGGTGCCCGGTGTTGGTTGACTTATGCGCACGGCAGCTGCCGCGACGCCGCCATGTCATTGACATCCGCGGCACCAGTTCAGGACGTGTGCTCAATCACTGGCTCCTCGCGTCCTCCCACTAAGGATACTTTGGTGCACCCTCCGCCGATCGATCGATCCCTCCAGAAGATGGATCCACCACTTTGGCGCAGCAAAGGTTTTTATCAAGAGGGCAATTTTCCGCTGGATGCTCCAAGACCACTGCTATACCCGCTGCCACGTTACTCTTTCAGTTTGAATTGAGGAAACTACTCATTATTAGTGAAATTTCACTTATTGAAAAAAAAGAAAAGTGATTCGCCAAAGATTAGTGAAAAGTCACTAATTGAAATAGTGATTTCAATTTGTAAATTTCAATCCATGAATTCGACCCTCACTTGTCGTTAGAGAGCATTTGTTAATAAAATTTTTTGCTTAAATAACTTTTTGAATTTCGATTTTTTTAGAAAGTGACAAAGGGAAAAAAGTCTTAGACATGCATAAGGTATCTATGGTTTTCGACTGTCACACTTTACTTGGGACACCCTGTACATACATAACCATATAAAAGTAACTAACTACTCTCTCAGTTTGAATTAGTAGAAAACTACTTATTATTAGTGAAATTTCATTCAGTAAAAAAGAGGAAAGTGAGCCACCAAAGTTCAGTGAAACATTACTGATTAAAATTGTGATTTCAGCTTATTAATTGAATTAGTAAGATATGACTAAAGAAATGAGTGAATTAATACTTTCACACTTTAGTGGAAATCCACTACTGTAATTAGTAGACTAAGACTAGTCTTATTACTGCACTATCACTTAATGATTAGTAGAATTCAACTAGATCGTTTCCATTTCAAATCGACCGACCCATTCGGGTCATGATTTTATTTTTCGATAATTTTTTAACATATTGTTAAGAACACTATTTCATTAGATACGTATTTTTTCTTTTCGACAAAAAAAATTTTTTTGACGATTTATCGGCATTTATGTTTTGAGGGTAAAAATCGATTTTTCTCATCGAAAAAAAAAACTTTTTTTTCAAATACGCACAGTTTCACTCCAAACTCGAATTTTTCGACGTTCTTTTTTTTCAAATATTCGAAATTGATTGAACTTTCACAAAAAAATATTCACTTACGTTTCTCAATTGTAATTAGTGAACAATTTAACAATAAACAATAAGTGAAAAAAAAACTTCAAACTTTTTTTTTTCAAAATGCGTTTTTTTTCTTTTGTTAAATTTTTATCTAATATTGTACATAGTTTGAACTAATGTCCAGAATAATGGTGAATAGCCAAAATTTTTTTCTTTCAAGCTATGATTTTTTGAAAAAAACGTCTTTTTTTGTGAAACTACGAGGCTACATACTATATAAATACCTTATACCTCGAGTGTAATACGTTCAAAATATCAACAAATAATGCGTTTAACATATTATTGACATTTCAAGCCTACCCAGCGGAAAAAATTGATACTTGGAAAAAATCATGTAAAGTTAAAGGCATTCGCGAAACACATGCATGGAAACATGTGATCTGAGTCGATTCTTGCGAGATATATACAGAGAAAACTTGTAAATATAAATGGGAAATCGTACAATTAAAATAAATTTTTGAAACGTCTGAAGCAAAGTATTTTGGTTATTAGAACTTATTGTACAAAATATTATATAGTGTGATAAATTGCCTTACCTGTGGTACTACATGTTATTGACTTCGGCTCCAATATGTAGTAAAATTTTGTGACTTAGTAAGCTAAAGAACGTTCGATATTTTTAATTTTTTATTTGCGTCCTCATTCTTTCTGTCAAATAAAAGTACCCATATTACTATAAGCCATATTGTTATTTTCTCATTTATACGACCAACGATTGGTTTATTACTCGGTTCATTATTCGGAGAAAAACTAAAATTTTAATGACGAATTTCACGCTCATTGATGGAAAAATTTTTGTTTACTGATACAAAATGTTAATAGTTTGTTAAACGCATTATTTGTTGATATTTTGAAGGTATCACACTCGATGTTTAAAGTATATACTGCATGTAGCCTCATAGTTTCAAAAAAAAAGACGTTTTTTTTCAAAAAATCATAGCTTGGAAAGAAAAAACTTTGGCTATTCACCATTATTCTGGACATTAGTTCAAACTATGTACAATATTAGATAAAAATTTAACAAAAGAAAAAAAAACGCATTTTGAAAAAAAAATGTTTGAAGTTTTTTTTCACTTTTTGTTTATTGTTAAATTGTTCACTAATTACAATTGAGAAACGTAAGTGAATATTTTTTTGTGAAAGTTCAATCAATTTCGAACATTTGAAAAAAAAGAACGTCGAAAAATTCGAATTTGGATTAAAACTGTGCGTATTTGAAAAAAAAGTTTTTTTTTTTTCGATGAGAAAAATCGATTTTTACCCTCAAAACATAAATGCCGATAAATCGTCAAAAAAAATTTTTTTCTCGAAAAGAAAAAATACGTATCTAATGAAATAGTGTTCTTAACGATATGTTCAAAAATTATCGAAAAATAAAATCATGACCCGAATGGGTCGGTCGATTTGAAATGGAAACGGTCACTAATGGAAAGGTCAATATTCAATAATTTTGTACGTTGATTATCAGATTTTTGCTATTAAGAATAGTGTTGACTAATTGAATTAGTGAATTCTTATCACTGACATTAGTTGAGAATAGTAGATATTAACTATTAACTATTACAATTAGTGATAATCTAATATTGAAATTCTTATTCATTATTTTTACATGGGTAAAATTAAGCAATCATTAGACATATTTACACATTTGTTAAAATGTTTATTTCCTTATAACCAAGTGTTGAACAATGTTTTTTACGAATAGGTAATTCTTATACTTTTTACCTATTTTTTATAGATTTTTTCACAATTATATTCGTCTAAATTTACGAGATAAGTGTCATGGGTTTTTCTTTTTTTTATTATTTTTGAGATTTTTTTTTCAACTGTGTTTTTTTTGAGCAATATCTGCTGCTGCATAAATAAAATCTCATTAAACATTATGATTATTTTCACTTTTGAATAAAATTTATTTGTATGTCTTATGCTACAATATTGTTAGAATCTTGAATATACAGGTAAGAAAAAGAATTATAAAACAAAACTCAAAATGTTAGGGAATTTGAAAACTTTCTTTCATTCAGTGAGTTTTGGTGATTTTTTGTGGAGTTTACTTCTTTTTATTTTGTTAATTTATATGATTGCTGATTTTGAACTCCAACTTTCGTAAGTATTTCGAAATTTTTGTGATCTTATGGTTATTCTTATTTTTGTGACTTTGTACAATTTTCGATTATGTGACTTTAGGATTTTGTTACATTTTATGGTTTTTAGATTATTTGTAATTTTTTGTGATCTTGTGATTTTTTGTAATAAATAAAATTGTAATAAATAAATAAAAATCATTAAAAAAAACAAATACCAAAAAAATAAAATAATAATAATAGTAAAATAAAAAATTGACGATGAAATAAATAATCCAATAAATAATAATCAAAATTACAATATTGATATTAATCATGATATAAATAATCATATATATTTATTGATGAATACAATAATATTTACCATTAATAATAATAATGAGAATAATAATAAATAATTTAAAAAATCATAAAATACAATTAATAAAATAATAAAAATGATAATCATAATATTGATAAAAAAAATGAATAAAAAAATTATAATAAATTGATAAAATCTGTAGACAAACATAGTTAATAACTATGCAAAATTTCAGGACGTTTCTTGCAGTACTTTTGAGCAGTTATTAGGGTACAACATAAATACATTCACATTTAGATACATGTATATATATTACATTTAAGTTAACGAATATTTTTCCTAATCACGCAATTTTTTTTCGCAACGTAAAGTTGTAAATCATGTCTATTACTATATACTCGAGTTTACACATCACGCAAATCTACTAGTTGAGACTTCCAAATCATCCAAAATTTTTTTTCGTTATCGATTTAACTCATCCGTTTATTTAAAATAACCATGTCTAACACTTAATCTCATTTTCTACTGTTCATTATTTTCGGTACGACTTTTATTCAGAATCACGCTTGAGAAACAGAAGAGTTACATCAAACTCTAATGTTCGAATTTTACCGATTTCGAAGTGAGTCACGAAATTGATGTTTCACTGATGATCCTACGTCGCAAAATAGTGTAGGAAAAAAGGAAATAAAACGAATAATCGAAAGCCCTTGTTAGTTGAAGAAAAAATTTTTGTTTATATTTCTTATTATTTGAAAAATTTTTTATATAATATTACAAGATAGTCATCTGAAGAACACTTGGAACTTTATCAAAATTATCTCAATGAATAATGACAAGAAACCCTGGAAATCCAGAAAATATATGAAAACCAATAAAAGCTTATACAAACTAATGAAAAAATCAGGTCATAGAGCCCTACAAAAATTTGAAGATTTTTTCACAAAAGTATGATTAATGTATTTTCTCAATTTTCCACATAACTTTCTCATATTGACATAAAATGATCGAGTATACAATAATCGAGTTATTAAATCTCGTTTTCAAAGGTTTTAGACGATTTGAATAAAGATAGGGCATTCAACCCTAATACAAACTGCTGTCTCAAAAATCTTGCACATCAGTGTAGGTTCGTGTCTTTATAGCCGTGTATCACTTCGTAGTTATTGAACTTCCAATTAAAAATCAATTATGAATATGATCAACATAATCAATAAGAAACATGCCATCAAAACTTTCTCTCGGATCGCCCATCCATCCAGCCATTCGTTCCAGAATACTTCTCGCGTAACTCAAAGAAAACGACGGTTGTAGGAAGCGCGAAACTCGTTTTCAAAACTCCCTTATCTGCGCAATTAATCGCTCGATCGCCGCGAACCATATTTCATCGCGATTCTATTTCGTGCGATTGTATTGCCCATGGAGCGGATCTGATGGTGTTCTTTTTTCTGTATTTTGAATATTGATGAACCGCCGTTAGTCGAAAATTTATGGATCCTGGGTTATTAGATGATGATATTGCCGAATCGATGCTGGAGCGTTTATGCACATGGTAAAAATCGGGACCTTTTTGCGCCGAGTCTCGGCAGTCACGCGATTTCGTCTCGGGCGTTCTCTCGGAATAGATAGGAAACTGGTCGTAGAGAGGTTTTTGCGAGCGGTGAAAAATGCCCAGCGGAGTAACTTCATCTCGCGCAATAGAGATTACGCGATACAGTTAAGGTTAATTTTCCGGGGGTAAAAAAAAGGTTGTGGAGCGAGCGCCTTGACGTGGGGGGATGACGATTCTCTGGCTCATGAAAGGCGTGACTCGGGTTCCCCGCCGGAGAAATGCGAAAGCGAGGTTTTATCGCGCTAAGCAGAATCAATTAGGCTCCTCGGGCGCTCTCATTTCACGCGCCTTGCACTCCTCCGAGGAAAACTTTATTTGCATCCGGCACATATCCGGCAAATGGTATAAATTTCATGTCAAAAATTGGCGTTTTGTTAGTGCGAGCGGTGAATTGGTATTACTGAAAGACGTTTGAATGCCAGCACTGAACGCAATAAATAGAATAAACTGAAATATTTGTTCAAATCAACAAAAGTCGTTTACTTGTCAACCAGTAGATTCAACTGGTTGAATCGATCAATTTTGTTGGATGAATAAGTGTTTGACAATTGTTTAAACCGAACAAACACTTGAATCAACTGATTTACAATTATAATCAACTACTGAAACAGTTATTTAAGTTCACTGTTTCAAACAGTAAAATTTCAACTGTTTCAGATTTCGAGAGTAGATTATAACGAAACGATCTTGAGAGCTTGACAAAATTCTGCTGAATATGAAATTTACCTATAACATAATGTGTCATCGTTAGAAAATTCTGGAATGAACGAAGACTGTAATTATATTTCAAGTGAACTAGGGCCAGTTGTGACTCAAAAGAGCAAAAAATAAAAATACCTTCATATGAATATTCGTTGATTATGTTCCAAGTAGTCTGTATAGCGTGATTTTTATGAATTACACATATTGTTCATCACATATTAACTTGTCTTTTTAATGCAGTGTTATCATTCACATTTTTGTTCGTTTATTTATTTCTTTTCATTTACGTATTTTTTATTTATTTTTCTAAATTTATTCAGGAACTCTTTGGGATTCGTATGTTAATTATTATCAAATAAGGATGTTCTTGATTTGTAAAATTGTATAAATTATTTTATAGGAATGAGGACCGAAGCTTCTGATCCTCATGCTAATGGAGTTTTACTAATTCATAGAGATTTTTCTATTGTTTGTTTGTGGTATAAATAAAGTTAATTGTAGAATTGTTTATTAAAGATGTTAAAGCAGTTTATGTATTCTAAATCGTTTGAATTTTACGGTCTTGATAATGGCTTTGCATTGCAATAGATGTCGAACCGTTGACAGGATAATATATTATTTTATGGCTGGGAAAACAGAATGAAAAGTTTTCTTTATTATTGATATACTCTGTCATAAAAACACATTATTACATATTGAACTTTTTTAGTTTGCTATTTTAGCACCTGAGTACTGTAAAATTAAAATATTTGTAACGAAATCAAAAGTCGCCTTTACTATTCGAAAAGTTTAGGCTAACAAGTTGAAATTCATAGTTGAACATTACCAAACCTTCATTAAAGAGATAAAAAAACCTTATAACACAAAAGTTGTGAAAAACAGAAGAAAAATAATTAGTGTCATTCCATGAGTGATCGTCGTCGACTTTTCTCTCCGTCAGACTTTCACAATCTCGAGCGCGGAAAATGTTATTTTCTTGCAAATAAATCACTCATTGTAACGATGCCTACTACCAAAACCCTCCCGTATCGTCATACATAAATATTCCATAGAACTTTTTTTAATAATATTAATTAGTGCAAATTAACAGTAAAGTTCTCTATGATTTAGCGATTATACAGGATATTGTTATTCCAGTTTAATTTCGAATTTCATCATCATGAAATCACATTAAAAATACATAAAACTAATAACAAACCCAAACTTAGCGGAAAACATAATTCATTGTCAATCAAGAAGAAAAGATTTCGCTTGAAATAAGTTGTAAAATCCTTGGAACATCGATCAGATTTTCCAATCCCCGCGGAGTATCTTCGAGGAAAAAACATTTCTCGCTCGTTACGGTTGCCGAGTAAATAATGAAAACCCATAACTAATCGCCGCGACTTTTTCACAATTACTTTTAATGAGGAAAGTAAAATCATACAAAGCTGTATTACAAATAAGCGCGGACTACTGGCTGCAGTTTGTTTTCATTAGGGTCAGCGCCGAGCTCGATTATTTATCTGATGCTCCCTGATTAATGACGCTCGCTAATGATGATTGGAGCCGGCAATTATGTAGATCATTATTAGTGAGAAGTGTGTCTCCCAGTGGGGGCCTTGAAAGCCCTTATTGAAAGAACGCCGCTTAACTCATACGTAGAAAGAGGGTTGGACACCCAGGTAAAAAGTGACGTCGTTACGTTATCAGTTATCAGACATCAGTAAGTGTTTTCAAGAAAACCCTCAATAATGACAAATTCATTTTAAATAAATGAAGGCTTGCTTTTTTTTGAAAAACACTCTTTGTTGACGAAGAGAAATCGGCCTTTAAAGTTTCCTTATCAGACACTGCTCGTCTCATTATCACGTCCATCTCGTGAAATTACTTGTTAGCGCAATAACAACGCAGTTTGGCGGAGCGTAAAAAAAGCCCGAGTCTTTGCTACACCTTCTTCAAAAGCCAGGAGAGAAAGAGAAAAAAGAAATGATCCGAGGCTTCTTTGCTTCAAAGCCCTTTCGTGGACCAAATTACCTTCGGAGGTCGCGCAAGCTGTCGGTAGTTGTTGGCGAATGTAATAGACGCCGGAAACAGCGGAGGACGGGGAACGAAGAACGGAAAAAGAAAAGATTCTGTGGGCTCGCGATCGTGAAAAAAAGCTGGGCGAAATCTGGGAAGCAAGGGACAGAGGCTGATGAAATCAAGGGACTGGTGGGCAAAAATAGCCCTTTAGGCAGAAAAAAAATATGGCGACCGGACACGAAAGTCTTTGAGAATCGTGGATTCTTGTTGAAGTTTGCAGATATTTTCTATATTGAAATTCTTTGTTCGTTTCTCCTTATCGAAATTCTGGGGCTGCGATTAACATTTTTTAAGGACCTGTGAACTCTTTTGTTTTTCTGAACGTTGTCCATGCAAATTCACGAAACCGCTCTGGATTCTGAGCACCGAGTCGCGTCCTCTAATCACAATTCGATCCACGATTCCAGTCTTGAATACATACTTGAACCTGACACTGTTGCCAGACGCACGAACTACGGTAGAAGGCTGCGGCACGTTCTTTTTTGACTTTATTTGCGTCACTCTCCTCAACTTTCTTACTCTTGCAAAAACTTCACGTAAAAATAAACGAGCCCACGCTTACACGTTCGAGGATCACGAAATACAAAGTGAGAAGGAATTAACTGTTCCTAAATTAGATATCTTGGTACCAAAGTTTCTTGATTTATGGGGTTTTGTCGTGATTGTGGATCAATCTTGGATTAGGAGAAAAGAAAAGAGAAAGGATTTTTGAATTGAAAAAGGAAAGTTCTTCGTTGAGAAAAAACCCGTAAAACTAAATAAATAATTTAATAAATAATAATAAATATAATAATAATAATATAATAATAATATATTAATAATATAATAATATAATTATATATTATATTATAAAAATAATATAGTATATAATTAATATAATAATAATAATAATAAATAATTTAATAAATAATAATAAATATCTCTAGTACTTTTTACATCGAAGCTTTTGATCATGTTTAAAAAAATTCGTGAATATGGATAAAATATATTTTTACTCTCCAATAACCGAGTTGGAGATCGTAGGCTTATTTACCCAACTCCTGTTGTTCCCACTTCTCGCTCTTGACAATCAATTACACATAATTGAACAGCAACGTTATATTTTTTTTAAATTACAGAACAGTTTCTCCATCTTATTCAATCTCAAAGTCATGTAGTTTTCAAGAAAAAAACAAACGGTAAACCCAATCTCCAAAAAAAACTCATAAAGAACTCTACTTCTTCTATGCTGACTTGCTAAGCTGACTTCAACACTCAGTTTCCCAATGCCTTGTAAATAGTCTATCTAAAATTCCTCACAAGCCACTTCCCACAACCCCCTACCCCTTCTTCATTGTCCACCCTGTCTAAAGAAGCAATCAAAACGGCATCTTCATTGCACGCCACCAAACAACGTAACATGGTAACCTCACGAAAGCAGCATTCACCTTGGAACACGCAGCCTCCATTGCGAATGATAAATAACGCGCCTGAATGGGTCTGACGTTATGGTCAAAATGTCTTCGGTCCTTACAATGGAAGAAATATCAGTCGGGGAAATAGCGCGGGCCACGCATCTGACAAAGAAAACGGAACACCGCACTCAACGAGCGACAAATGTACCGTCGACGGGAAATCAATCCACAGGAAGTTATTTACGGATACCGTCGCAATATTTATGCGTATAATAGGTTGCGCGAAAGCCTTTTGTTTACACCGGCCAAAAGTGAAACCGGCAATCACCTCCGGAGGCAATGAAGCCATCTGGAGCCAACTCTTCTCGGTTTCGTCAGTGCCACCTGTTTACGAAATCCGATCCTATGAGCGGGCGTTGCGTTTTCTAGGACGAGATATTTTGAAGGCGAAAACTGACCTTGGCTATGTAACCTAAAAACTAATAGTAGTTCTGATCGATGGTATCTGTTCTGCTTAAAGTTGGAGTAACATACATACATTTTTTGTTATAGAGAAGTGACATTTATATTGTTTCATTGAAAATCACTTCGTAACATCTTTGAAAATTATGCAATCAATTTTATGATGTTAATAGAAATGCATGCACAAGAAGACTTGCAAAAATACTCCTGTAGGAAAATGAAAATGACTGGTACAAAAGTTGCGAAAATTGCTTTCACTACAGTATTTTCCCTATTTTAAAAACAGTTCACCGGATTGAATTTGACCATATAATAATTGATTTCTTAAATCGGACCTCCAGCGCGGGAAAGACAGGCGAGGTTTATTAGTTCTATTCCGAGAGACTCGTTTTCTCACAACCTGTTACCAATGCTGTGCAGGGACTTGGACGTAAAAACCTGACGCTCTCGGGGAACCAGAGACGTCGTAATAATATAGATACACTCGTTTGCCTATCAGGGACGGATCGTTACCATCCCTAACGGAACGGAAACGTCACAAAAACGTTTTTAACGGTCTAGGCGGGACAAGATTCAATCTAGAATGGGTTGGCTTTCATGAATGATTACGAACTTCTTATTATTGATTTTGATTCATAGGCTGTCATCCGTAACTAAAGATACATAGAATGTTATGAGCTTACATTGTTTCTTTGACCTTTGATTTTGTCAAATGATAGTTTTCTATTCAGGTTTTTATAATCGAGATGCATGATTAGTAGAGCGAGTATTTATATGCATTTGTCTATTGCATGCTTATTTTGCATATTTTGAAATGTGAGCTTCTTAGGCATATGAAGCACATTTATGATTATCGCGCATATACAATTGTCACAAATTAGTATATCGCGCATGTTTTCATGTCACAAATCAGTATATTGCGCATATATTCATGTCACAAACCAGTATATTGCGCATATATGCATGTCGCAAATTAGTATATAACGCATATGTTCATGCTAGAAACTAGTATATTGCGTATGTATTCATGTCAAAAATCAGTATATTGCGCATATATCCGTGCCACAAATTAGTATATCGCGCATATGTATATTCATTTATTTACGTCACAAATTAGAATATCGCGCGTAAATTCATGCCATAAATTATTATACCGCGTATATTCATGTCACAAATAAGTATGCAGTGCATATATTCATGTCACAAATTAGCATTTCGCGCATATACATATTCATGCCACATATTATTGTATAGTGAATATATTTATATCACAAATTAGTATGTCGCGCATAAATTCATGGCACAAATTAGTATCATGCGTAGATATATATTCATGTCACTAATTAGTATATTGCGCATGTATATATTTCATGTCCGTAATTATTATATCGCGTATATACATATTATTCACGTCACAAATTAGTATATCACGCATATATTCATGTCACAAACTAGTACATTGCGCATATAATCATGTTACAAATCAGTATCTTGCGCATATATTGATGTCACAAATTAGTATACCTCGCGTATATTATTGTTAAAAATTAGTATTTTGCGCATATATTCATGCCACAAATTAGTAAATAGTGCATCTATACATATCACACATTATTATATTGCGCAACTATTCATCTCACAAATGAACATATCGCGCATATATGTTATTCCTGTCACAAATTAATCTAATGTGCATGTATTTATGTCACAAATTATTATATCGCGCATATACTTATTTATGTCACAAGTTATTTTATAGCGTGTATACATTGATGTCCCGAATTAGTATATCGCGCATATACAGATACATGTCCCAAATTAGCATATCGCGTATATATTTATGTCACAAATTAGTATATCACGCAAATATTCATGTCACAAATTAGTTTAATGCTCATACACTTATGCCACTAATTATTATATCGCGCATATACTTATTCATGTCACGTATTAGTTTGTCACGCATAAATATTCATGTCACAATTCAGTGTATCGCACATATACATATTCATGTCACAAATTGGGATATCGCGTATCTACACGTTCATGTCATACATTAATATATCGCGAATATGTTTGTATCACAAATTAGTATGTCGCGCATAAATTCATGACACAAATTAGTATCATGCGTAGATATATATATTCATGCCACAAATTAGTAAATCGCGCATATATCCATATCACCCATTATTATATTGCGCAACTATTCATCTCAAAAATTAGTAAATCGCGCATATATTCATGTCACAAGTTAGTTTAATGCGCATATATTCATGTCACAAGTTAGTTTAATGCGCATATATTCATGTCCCAAGTTAGTTTAATGCGCATATATTTATGTCACCAATTATTACATCACGCCAATACTTGTATTTTTATGTCACAAATTAGTTTATAGCGTGTATATATTCGTGTCATGAATTAGTATATCACGCATATACATGTCATAAGTTAGTATATCGTGCATATATGCATTTATTCATGTCAAAAATTAGAGCATCGCGCACATTTTCATGTCACAAATTATTTTTATGTATTATTGTCACAAATCAGTATGTCGCGCATATATTCATGTCACAAATTAGCATATTGCGCCTATACATATTCATGTCACAAATTAGTATATCGCGTATATAATAATGTCACAAATAAGTATAACGCGCAAATATTCATGTCACAAATTAGTTGAATGCGCATACATTTATGTCACTAATTATCATATCGCGCATATACTTATTCATGTCACAATTTAGTTTATCTCGCATAAATATCCATGTCACAAATTAGTATATTGTGCATATACATATTCATGTCACAAATAAGTACATCGCGCATATATTCATTTACACGTATCAATAAATTGTTTTTCATTTATTTGCATTCAAAGAATGTCATCATTAAATTATTCTTAAATTTTTATTATTCGACTTTTAATTATATCGTTTCATCATTTAATTATATCTGCATATCATCGTTCATATAACAACGTTTTTTTGTGCATATGAATGCGCTAAAAACATACTTTTTCAATGCATGTTTTTACTTACTCTATTGATTAAGTTAACTGATTCTTACATCTAAAGTATTTCGACATTGCTCTTACAGTAGTAAGTTTCGAGATACCTAGGACACTACTAAACTTCAGCAGAGGCTCTTAGGGTTTCGAGTGTATTTATATATTAATTGGGTTTTTAAAATAATCTCATTTTTGTTACGCTACAGATAAAAGTTGCTTTTTATTACTTGTTGAATACAAGCGTGAGGATCGTTTCGTAGTTGAAACGGCCCTGGTGTCTGTATTGCCTTTAACAGTACACTTCGAACCGGAGGTCGTTCGACAAGCTCGTGCGAGTCGCGGCAGGCAGAAAACAAGGTAAATCCGAGGCATGGCTCTTTTATATAAGGGATCCGAAATAGAATGAGATTGGATGGAAGCGGGTCCAGAACTCCGAACGTGTTTTGGATTTACGAGGTCACATCTTGGTCTATGAAATTGAATGACCAGAAGGAGTTCCTAATATACATGCGGATCACAACTTATTTTCAAAAACACAATTTATTGTGTAGAAAAAAAAATACACTTAACTCTTTTTCAAGGACTTCACTTTTGTATGCAACGCTATTTTTTGTATCTTTTATTGTCATTGGACAAATTTTTTCATCGTAAGACGCGATTAAATAACTTCTAAGCTTTTTTTACCAGTCAAAAACAAGTATTTCGAAGAAATTCGTTTAGACAAACAAACACGTGATTTTCCACAAGCAAGAATATCTCTGAAAACAAGTAGAAATTGCATCATGATACATACTTTTCACGCTCCAGAAGTTGCTGAGAATCATCGAAGAGTGAAGACAACAATCGAACAGCAAGAAAGTTAACGTGGAAGTGCGCGTAATGTACGGTCCTTTTTGCGGACCAGAGCGTCGGCCATGGAAAGTGTTCGGAGCCTTACGCCCGTGACCCCAACACGTGCACGCGAGAACCCCGACGATGAGGAACGTCTCGAACGGTGCAATAAGAAATTTCATTTTATTACGAGTACCGTCGTTTCATTCCGCACACTCCTGGACGTACCTTAATCTCGCGCCCAGTTTAATGAAATATCGCCGTGGTCACCAGAAACGTTTTCATTGTTTTTCAGTTCTTTCTTCTTTTGGATTGATAAGGCTGTCATGTAATTTAAATTTTTTTCATTTTCCATGGAAAATGGTCAGAGACTCAGATACGTGTATTTCATGAACATAGATTGTTCTAATTCTGAACGGAATACAGTAACAAGAAGTACAGGAACAATCGTTCTCATTCACAACAAGTCAAACAAACGGAACATCGAAAAAATCAGCCCTTACATTGGCTGCGATGTATCAGATGCAAACCCCGTACTGAATGTACCAATTAGTTACATTTCCCGAATACCTTCTCCATTTCATACTTTATAAGGCACGTTCCGTAATGTTGAACTGTAGATTTGCAATCGCGTTCGAAATTCTGTGAATTTGCAGGGCACACAATAAAGAGTAGGTATAAATGAAGCTGGTATACGTTACGTACGATAAAAACAATAATCTTATGCTTTTTTTTGGATCATCGATATTTCACAAGTATTTTAACAAAATTCTTTGTCTGAGAAAAAATCGTGATGAATATGATCGATTGAACAACAATTTCTTTTCAGCTTACAACTTTTTCTTACATTGTCATCAGATTGATAAAGTACGGAGTTTTTTTACTGACAGTCATTTTTAGGTATCTCGATGCCACCTCACTCGAGTTTTTTCCGTCTCGCAGCAAAATTATTAGTCGTGAAATTGAGCGACTAATATGGGTGCAATAAATATAAAAGCTCGCTGTATCTCTTTTCCAAAGTCGCAAGAGTTCTTTTTTTTCTCGCGGCGAAATACGAAACGTCGCATAATTTGCGCAGCACCGCGCATTAAACTTGAAAGATTTGCCATTATTCTACTCCCCGTGCAGTTTCATCTTCTTCGGATTCGAGGGTGAGACAACGATGAATACGATACCAAGCGGTGATTCACTACTGCGAGGTTTTTACGAGCAAGGGAAAATTTTCGCGTTACAGGTTATTGGTTATGCTGAAAACCAGTGGTAATGGATCTACAATTTTCTGTGGGAAAGTGGAGGGGAAACGAAAGTGATTTTTTCCCTCACTTTTTCTCGTGTAATTTTTTGCTATGAATGTAACTGACCTTCATTTCAGTGTAATTTTTGTTCTGAAGATTTGAACGTTTTCGTTTTTATTTAGCCAACTCTGGACGTGTCGGAAGAACGATTTCGCGGGAGGATCGGGAAGGTGGATGTCGCGCATTATGCTAATTTCCGGGGTCTATGATACGAGCTATGCGACTACTTAATGCTAAGCTATGCAAATAAAATCCAGCTTTGTGCTTCCTACACATAAATTGATACTAAATGGACGAACACTTCTGGGGTTTTTTGACAGGTCGATGTACGAGCATTGTGAGCGTTTGCTGTAACAAAGGAATTCCTGGCAGTCGGAAAAAATTGTGAAAGTTATGGAGTAATGAAGTTGTAAAGTAATTGTTGGTTTTTTCTGTGTGTTGCAGGTAAGAAATTCTCATGCGAGCGAGAGTGGTTTAGAAGAGACGTCTAAAGTGAGTATTAGAAAATATTACAAAATTTTTTGTCGAGTAACACGTAGAAGAAACTATTGAACAAGGGAATTCATATTTTCTTTTTCGTTGTGGATTCAAGAAAGTTGGGCACTGCGATTTTCGATTTTTTTTAGTAGCAGAGGACAATGAACTACAACTTCGAAAACCTTCAAAAATCTTTCCCTAATTTAAAGACGCCCTATAATTACCTCTGAACTTCGTGTAATTCGTGACTTTTTATTCTCGGCCCAAACCAAGCCAAACAAAATTCGTTGCTTTTCCTCATTTCTGATCTCAGCGTGAAGCCTTGAAGAGTTATGGACGAATAAATCTGTCTGCGATCGAGCTCTCGCGCGCGAATAAAAAAGACTCGAAAAAAAGAACACGAAAATGTAGAAATGGAAAAAAATCCTCTCGACGAAACACGACAGTGATCTACTGACTGTAAAATAGGGAGAAATGCCACATCCGCTGCTGTAAGTTGAAGGAGGTTCAAGTTCTGTGACTGAAAATGCTCGTCGCGCGCGGAAACGTGACCGAAGAAAGCTTTTCGAGACGCGCCACAATGCCATTTCCATGTTCTATCGCAGGGTGCGTAATATAATGACTGCTGGACGGAAGACAAAATTAAGAAAAAAATTTTACGTGGCGAACGACAAAACGACCCATGCTAAATGGTCTTTAGGGAAATGTTCCTATTTTCTCGGAAAGGAAAAGGGAAGAAAGAAACTTATTGAGAAAAAAAGTATGGTTTCAGAGTTTTCGGAATCCCTTGGCATTTCTGCAGGCAATACAATAAGCTTTCATTCAGCCATCACTTCAACGATTGGATCAAATTCAAATCAATATTATGATCAACCCGAGTAGAAAAAACGAAAAGTATATCTAAGTAACTATAGTCTCCCAGAGTATACCAAAAGTTGATTAAAGTAAACTAATCGATCTCCCCAAGTATACTTATTGGCACAAATGCATACTTTTGTGTGAATTGGCATACCGAATCTACTTTTGGTATACTACGGTATACTGTTATTAAATAATGAGTATACCAAAAGTAGACTCGTCACCCAAGAGTATGCATTTGTGCCAAT
>JAPYZL010152521.1:0-14763 GCA_030522825.1 Platygaster orseoliae
TTTTCCCCCCCCCCCCCCCCCCCCATGAAAAATTTCGTTGCGACGTCCCTGTAATCAAGAGTACTTTCATACAAGTTGTGGGTAAATGCTATTGCATCTGGAAAAAAAAACCAAACATGCGATATAATTCTAGTATTTACTGTCCTGGCTGATTTCATCGATTATTTTTCATTTTTTAGCGACGGACGAAATCCGGTCGGATTTCGTAATAAATTCTGAACGCATATTCTTTATAACGTTACACATAGTTTTCAAAGATTTATGTGCTGCTCGAGTTTTACTTTTACAACTGTTTATTAAAAGTACACTGTCATGTATTTTTCAGATATGTTTAATAATCATTTTACAAGGGGGCACGATGCATTTTTTAAATAACAATCAATAGGCGCAAACACGTATTCTTTCACACCTCTTTTTATGATTTTGAGACCAACTATAGTGGCGAGAATCAGGATTATTTTTCGTTTTATTTTCAAGTAGCGATGTTATCTTGGTTGTTACTCTACGCGATTATTATTTTTTTTTTCTTTGTTTTGTAAGTCGTGATATAAAAAAGTCGCTAACCGCGCCCTATTGAAAATGAAATTCTCATATCAATCTTACTACGTCAGAATAATCTGACATGAGAATTTCATTTTCAGTGGGGCGTTTTTTAATGATGATTTGAGTTTCGAACAGAATATAATATAATGAATGTGGCGGAGTAGAGAGCATTTTACAGTTTGGAAAATGAAACAAAGAATTATACATCGAGTCACAATTGGAAAAGTTTTTTCGACAAGTTTGTGTTCCATGTGCGTGTTTAAATGTAGTTTCAGTGCTTTAGCGATTTTCCAGCTGATGCACAAGTACGCGACACTGATACGATTTTGTTCACTTACATTTGTTGATTTAAGAAATTTCTATTCAATGCTGATGAGAGAGTTTCATTAAAATATAGTATAATAACCAATAAAAACACGCAATCGTCATCGTATATATAAGCGCGGATTTTTTCGTTCTTATAATGTACGTGCTTCGGTTTTAATTAGAGAATGGAATAATCTTGAAGAATAATTGCTCATGAAAACACAAACATTCTTTTTGCATGAATTTTCTAACGTACATTTCATTCGCGTAGTACATTCTCTCAAACATAGTATTGTCAACAATTGTGGATTGAATGGTTCTCATCGTTTCTCAATATTAGTAGACGGTACAAGTGTTATATGTTTGACTTTGTTCCACGCTTTTGTTGCTTACAAGATTTTTTACATTTTCCATCAAGCTTTTTCCGCTTCAAAAAGAGACAAAGTGAGGAATTTGAGAGGCGAATAACGAAAACATTTCCTGGGCCAGAGCAAAGGCAGCGAATTTTTGCTTTCCCTTACGACCACGCAGCATTATTAGCACCTACTTGTAATAATCCTAATATTATAGAATCAACTTTTTCTTGACGATGGACTACATCGCATTTCCATAATATAAACAACCTATTACTTTGTATTGCACAGATTCTCACAATTTGAAAATATTGAACGAATCGTTCGGATAATTTTTGAATTTTATGTACAAAAATGCAAAAGTTGGAATCAGCTTTCCGGAATTGGAAGAATATATGAACCTGAAAAATTATAGGTGTCTGATCATATTGATATAATTCGAACTGAGAAATATTTATGTATTATACAATCAGTTGTTGAAATTTGGCAAGTTTCAAACTATTTAATAACGTGTTTTTTGAGATGAAAATTTAATGTCTCACAGATTAAATTACATATATAATCACCTACATTCATGGTTGGTACAACCGTATACTTCAAGTATACGGTTCAACCTTATATTGTCTGCAATGTGACGATTATTTATATACTTTCGTGTTAACATCTCTGAATTGAAAAATGTTTGTTTGGTTTTTTTTGGATGTTGATTGAAATACATTAGCTGCTGCAGTTTTTTGTAAAATGATTATTGAAAAAAAAAACTCGAAACTTTACAGCGCAGTTAGGGAACTTGAAAAAATTCTGTTATATACGTCTGTTAGATAACTGAAAAAAATTGACACGTATTTTTTCATTTATCAATCAATTGAGAACTGCTGGAGATACAGAGGTTTTAAAAATCTAGAGTGGAGGGTGTGACGTCAGTATCCATATAAATTTCTATTGTCTTTATATGGACGGTGAGGTCACATGATTTTCTTGAAACCTCTCAACTTGCAGCAATTTTCAGTCCATCAAAAAAAAAAATTCCTTTTTTTCAAATTTCTCTGTTTTACATCTAGAGTGAATTCTCAAATTTTTTTCGATCCAAGTTCCCTATTTACTACAAACGTGGGACAAACTGGATTTCTGGTGAATTTTACAGAAAAGTTGTACAGAAACTCGCATTAAAGAAAAATAGTTGTACGTACAAAGAAAAAATTTTTTGTTTGAAAAGGGTCTGCCAAGTATTTTTGATGCCTAATGTATTCACATATTTGTTTTTTTTTTTGTAGATAATGTTCAAATGAGACATGAAATCGGCGCTTTGTCCAATGTGAGATTAGCCAACTTGAAAACCTGCATGGCGCGGACAGCATCAACTAGTTATGTACAACACTTGCTTTGAGCCAGAAAACGTTTTATTTTTCTATCCGTATCCTCCTAAATGCAAGTCTGGTATAAAGTGAAATATCATACTTGGCAACGTAACAGGATTTGGTCCCTTTATGGAATGAAAACTGACATCCAAGGCAATTAATAATCGAAGAATGGTATTCGCAATTGTTTTAATCTATACAAAATCGCATGTATGATTTTCAAACTTGTGGCTCTAGGAGAATCAAGAATAGAACTTGAAGCTTCATCTTCGTAATGGCAACCATATCATGGATTTTGGATGTACATTCAAATGGGATGTAAGATAAAAAAATGTACATATCTGTCGAGTGGAACTAGTCAGTGTAACGTGTTGAAGTGTGTATACTCTTGAAATCCAAATCAGTGGAAATCGCACTGAATTTTTCAGTGACTTGATCAACCGCGGAGTTTCAGTGGAATCCCACTGTTTTGGGTTTGGAGAGTAGGTGTTTTGGGTGTCTTGGAAAAAAGAAAAAGTTGTTCGCAATGTGTTATTATCACAGAATATATGAGATATTTTTTCAAGCTTACGAGATAATTATTCAAGTGGAGATAAAGGAGGAAAAATGACCTCGGCAGACTCGGTTTCACGTGTTTCGTTCGCGTTTCAAAGAGTCGCAATTTGATACTGCTTATTTTTTTAACCGACAGGAGGAATGGGTAAAAAAGAACAAAAAATGACAGACACCCCTGCGAACAAACTAAATATTCGAGTGCATGTTTGTTGTGTGTATATCATGGAACTTCTTACGTATACATTTGTTACTCAGTTGTTGGAATGTTGAGGTGTTGCAATCTCGAATCATTTCAGTTTGGTTTGTCCGTTTTGCACGCCCTACTGATATACCATTTCATGACAATGATTCAAGATGGCAAGTAGCAGCACAAGCTGGATCATGAAAAAATGACACACCATGTCTTATATAAAAATAATTTAATCGTTATACACAAAAAATAGTCGTGCAAAAAGAACAAGCAGAGCAGTCTTTGCTTGTCTCGAAAGATCCGTGCTTGAAACTATAACTGTGTTGGAAAAAGTAAATTTGTTGGATTAGTTATACGACGCAATTATTCGATATAATATCATGATATTTAGTAGAAATTGGAATGGTAACGGCGGGGATCTCTGTGAAAAAATGTGGAATCCCCTGTTCTTCTCCCGCAAGGATCATCATCATTCATAATGACGAGCTCGGAGGAGATAATGGAATGTCGTAATTCATTATTGAATCACCACGCACGCGCTGTAATATCACCATCATCCCCAGTGGCAGCTCAAAAAACCAAACTCTAAAACGTCCAAATCTTCAAAAATCAAATCACCCAAGGTCGAGTTGATGATCCAAAGATGCAAACACAATAGATAAAGCACTGTTATTTATACATTGTTTTTGCATCTTTGGATCGCAATGGAATTATTTCTATAGCTCTACTCAACTCCGAGGTTGATTTTTAAAGATTTGGACGTTTTAAAGTTTGGTTTTTTTAAATGCCGCAAGGGACGTATGCGATTACTCGCCAGAACAAGAGACTGACGATCACTGATACTCTTACTTTTACGATTATCATTTACAATGTCAATGCCTATTAAAACTAGCGACGTGTCGTGCCACGTCCATTGGTCATAGTACGTAAACGCTACACTCAACTGTTTTTAGAAAAAACTCATTGTCAACAATTAATCACGTATCTACAGATAAAACCCATCATCATCTCTTTGTCGCGCGGTCAACAGCAACGATAAAGCACGCAAAAAGTTTAACAGCTTCCTTCTCGGAGCCACCAACTTAATATGTACCACTTGTCTCTTAGCCTAGCGTCTTATGGCAGCGCTCATTTTTTTCTTTTTATTTTTTTTATTTTTATCCTTTCCACTTCGATCGCTATTGCTTGTTGTGATAAGGACATTTTTAGCTGTAAAAAACGCCGTCCTATTATTTTTACTCCATCCGCGATTCTTCGGGCTTTTTTCAAGCTCTGAGGTGATTTCGAGAACATTCCCCCCCCCCCTCTTTTTTTGTTTATTCGTCGCTTTGGCTTCAGATTGGGTTCGGCAAGGGATTCTCTTGCCTAATGTCACTTTTGAGCTTGACGAATTCCTTGGCAACGTCGTCGTTGTTCCTCTGCGAGAGTATGCGGAGTATCGTCCAGCCCGTCTCGTCCATGTAGATGCGCTTGCCAAGCAAAAACCAGCTGGCACACGAACCTTGCCCAACAATGGTTTTCAACTGTAGCACTGCCACGCCCACCAGCCTGTCCTCTCGGGCGAAACAGTAGTCTTTTACGCAGATGTGAAGTTCGTAAAAGTCTAACTGCGTTTGTTCCGTGCCAATTATACTGAAAATAACGACAATTCGATTTTCATTAATCTTTAACGATCATAAAGCAGATCTTTTCTTGCGTCATCATATCGCGTTGCTATAATTCAGTGATTTTTAAGAAAATATTATGAAATTGATTCTGGATTAATTTCTGCAGTAATCGTCACTAAACAAATAATATATTCTTTCGTTTTCTTTTCGTCTTTGTTTCTTTTAACTGGTTCCTGATCTTAATAACCTGGCAACTTGGCTTACTAACGTAAATAATTACTTACAAATGGAAGGTTTCGTTGAACTTTGGTGACAAATTGTTACTCTTGGATTTTGTCGCGTACTTCCTTTTCTTATCAGCCAAGTTTGGTCCAATAAGATTGACCTCAATGAACGGCCTGAACATTCCTCCAACCATCGGCCACTTTAGGTCGTTGGCTGCAACAACTGTACATGCGAAAAGCATAAAAGTAAATGTTAGTGAGTGCAGAGAAAATGTCGACGACAAGTATTTAATGGCACATTGTGCACATGCTCTGGGGCTCAACGTATCATTCACAATTGTGCCATTCGTTAAAAATGAGATTTAAAGTAAACAAAGAAACTGTAATTTATAATAAACTCACCTTTCACTGAAATCTTTTGCTCGTTCGTGCTTGGATTCGTAAAAAGATCGACCTGGATGCTGACCTCCCCAACGGCTTTTTCGTCGGAACCGCCAGCTGTGTCTGCAATTCCAGAAAAGAACGCGAAATGTTAGTTTTCATAATCCAAGACCACTCGCGAGGCCTGCGGCTATCTATAGCATCGATGACTGAGTTTCGTACTCTCACCGACAATGCTGTCACAATTCACATACTCTACTTAATTGGGTGCAGTGCCTCGTCTTCTTGTCCATCATCGGCACATGCATTTTTGCGATTATATACAAAAATTGATTTTTTATACGATTTTATTATCTGAGATTTGATCTGTTTTGGTTGATGATTAAATTCATAACTGTATAACAAAACAATAGTGACTTTAGGATTAAGTGTGATAGTTTGCTCGAATTTATGTATTTCTACTGGTTGCTTGAGCGATTTTAAAAAAATCAATATGCAAGCAAAAGCATCCTCTAGTTTGATACAAAGTTTTCAAATAGATTTAACAATGTACTCATTTTTTAAATCGTTATAGTAAGAATCTCTTGTACGTAATTCAACTTTTTAATGATTTGTTTTACGTGTTTCTTAGATTTTGTACCTATTGGACTTGACTACTTTACACCCAAGAAGACTAGAGGTAAGAAAGATCATCTGTGGTGAGGATAAGCAAAAAAAAAGTAGTGTAATTGGCACTATTTTTTTCAGTGATTCAGTCAACCACTGGTCAGACACTGAGATGTCACTGATTTTCAGTCATATTTTTCTAAACCACTGTTTCCTCTTGAGACATGAGTCGATTTGAAACAGTAGAATAATCACTTTTTTGTTCAGTGATTTTTTCAACCACTGTTGTACAGAAAATGTTCACTGATTATTGAATGAACCAAGTTCGAGTATATTGCAACATCAGTTTATACTGTAACTTGCTGCAAGTTTGATAAAAAGTGTTACACAACGCGAGAAACATGTAATAACCGGAAAATAATCTAAAAAAAAAAAAAAAAAAAAAACTTGACAACGATGGAGATTAAACTCAGGACCTGTCGGAAATGTAAAAATATTCATATTTCGAAAATTTCGAAAATTCAGCTTATCTACAATTATAAAACCAACTAGATATCTACTTGGAAGAAGTTATGAAATTTCGTTTTAAAATGCAACCAGGTGTGCAGCTGAAACTTGAAATCACTTCACACTTAAAACTCGGAAAAATATCTTCCGCAAGAATCCAACTGTACTTACAGTCAGTTTTTCAATTGGATTTTTAATCGTATATTCAAAAACAATTTTACTTCTGCTGTCCAAATGTTTAGAAAATTCGTGACTATTCAAAATGCATTAAAATTGGCAATTAGAAACGCAGTTGGATAATACGAATAATAATTTTAGTTGATCCCCAATCAGACATTTAGTTCAATTGTCGAAGGAAAATGTATATTTTTTACTTATTTTTCAACTACTTTAGTTTTCGAATTGAATCTTGTTCATATTTTTGGAATATAAATAATATAATTCCTCCTGACCAATTATTCAATGAGATTTTGAAACGTAATGTTTCTTATTTCATTCTCTTAGTAGAGATCCAACTAGTTTTTCAACATGTCCTCTAGTTGAATATTCGCGTAAAATTTCATTTCAATTTTGGAGTTAAATCCTCAATGAATTTTGAATTGTAATCTCAAATAAATTTTATAGTAGAATTTCACTGATACTTTTTCATCGGAGATTTCATTAGTAGAAAAATTTTATTAAAAATCCATTAAGATTTCTGGTTGCGTTTGATGGCTGGGATTCAGCTACTGAGGCTGAAAAATATCACATAAATATTGGCAAAACAAGTAAAAAAACTTTATCGTTTTGAGTGTGTTGATACAAAAAAAAAAGTAATTCTGGTTTTTTGCTTCGTTTTGCAAAATTTTTACGAAATTCATTTTCCATTGCTAGTTTGAAGCAACTTGGTCCGACCCCATGTAAAGCAAGTATGGGCTCAACGTCTAATACTTGAGGTATATACCACAATAATCCCCCTTGCGCAGCGAGAGCGGTCTCGAAGGTTCCACACAAAACCGCACAAATTCCACGAGACCCTCATCCCTTTTTTAAAATTATATTAAAGCAGTTATTCAATTTTAAAGTTAGATCGAGTCAAGTTTTTCAGCAACATTTCAAAAAAGTAAATCATTATGACAATCTCAAGCCTATTTTTGATGATATCAAAATTTTGATAGTCTTTCATTGATCGACTTGTATGTAGGTCGCTAGAGGTTGCTATACATGCGAATCAACTTACGAAATTAGAAGTGAAAAATATAACGCACTAAATGCTATCCCTGGCGGCAGCTGAAAAACCGTAAAAAACTAACACAGTCATGATACCATTTATGATCACCCCATGATAAATAAATACCATGATATGATATCACAACATGACTTGCCGTGTTATGATATGCCATGACATCATATGATATCATAGAGTGACATGGCACGATATCAAATGATTACATTATGAAATCATAAATGTTTACTGGGAAGGTTCGGTTTTTTTACGGTTTTTTAGCTGCGGCCAGGCACTGGTTATTATTGTAATATAGACTTTGTGCAAAGCTGGAATTGAGCATTTTTTGCTGGGTAGTAAAAGCAGTGTTTGGACTCGACTAATGTATGCCGACCTACGTTTTGCGTGGAATAATAATACCTTGCCGGCTCTCACGACGGAGGAGGGGTTTGCTTTGACGAAGGGGTTCTTCGAGGCTTTCCAAACCTTCGGATCCTTCGCCCTCGTCGCCTCTTTCACTGCTCATTGAACGCTGTCGCTGATTCAACGTGGTTGAATTGTTCAGGGGGACTGCGTGTTACAGTTTTTCGTCAATTACAATATCCCAAGTCTTTAGATTTTTCAAGTATATGCATTCGCGCGCGCGCGCGTGTGTGTGTGTAAAATAGAGTAGGGTGGTCATGTAGTGCACCTTTCGTGCTGCCGTATTTTTCAACACTTGATACACTTTCAACTGGCTTGGTTATTGAAACTTCAAACTGTACATACCTTGATTGACTTGTGATGTTACGAAGGTCTTAATCAACGTGTCCGTTGTTTGAGTATACAAACTTAAGGCATAACGAAGACTCTGTAGTTCTGGAGATTTTTCGAGGAATGTTTTCTTCAAACCGTTTCCGCCCGCGTGGAAGTATTGTTTGATCGTATCCAGCGCTACGTCGAGTACTGCGCACTGCTTCGGCGATAGATTCTTTTCCATTTCCTAGAAAGACAGATTCCTGTAGACTGATGTATCGATATTCAGGGACAAGGTAGATTTTTTTGGCACTCCTCTCGACAAAGATCGCGATTCCTCTGATTAAAAGTTGAGTGAAAAATCACATAATTTGGAATATCATGTATATATATATATTTACCATAACTCCACTGAGGGCGTTCTTCACATCCGGTTTTCCAGCCATGTGATTTTTGAACAGTCTTGACATGTCTTCTATCTTGGCGTTGGCTGCCAAATTTTTCGCGTTGTCCGTCAGATTTTTCAACATCATCTGAAAAATATATTTGGCGAATATAATTTTGTTGAATATTCTGTTTAATATATTTCAATGATATTTATCACTCACACTCTTGTCTGTCATCGGAGGAAGAACAACTGCTTTTTCCAATATTGTCATGACAATTTTCCAAAGTTCTTTGAGCAACCTCTTCAATACCGTCTTTTCGCATGATTGCGCGTACAAGGACAAGCTTCCATCCAACAAATCCATAAGGGGCCGAAGAACTTCGTCGGCCTCGACAGCAACCTGGGCCGCTTTTGGCGCTGGTTGACCTGGCACTTGTCCTCCGCCTTTAATCGATAGAAGCAAGTCGCCCAGTTCGCGCACCGAAACCGTTATTCTTGGCTCCAAGCTCTTGGCGAACTGCATCGCTAGTTCGTCTAACGCCGTGTTCAACTGTTGCTGTAAATCGTTTAAAATGTTGGCTGCGTCCTCTTCCAGTCTTTTCCCACCCATCGACTCGAACATTTTCTCCAACTGAACACGTAGTTGTTGAATGTTGTTCATGAGAATGCAAGCCTTGGCAGAAAAAAAAATCCAAACGAATTATTCTTTATAACCCTTGAAACAAATGTTGCCTATCAAGTAGCGTATGAAATTCAAAGTGTTGTGCAGTCATGTAAAGACGTCAGACACTTTTCAACATACAGTGCTTCTTTTGCAACGGCGAAACATGATGATTGCTCTTGAAAATTTCACAAGTCGGTGATATAATATGATACTCACGATTCTCTCGTCTTTCATGTGGTTCGGAAACTCCTTTTTCACTATGTCGGCATAAGCCACAAGGACTTTAACAATAGTTTTGGCGAATCTTTTCATGTACCTCTTCCAAATTTCCGGGTCAGGGCATTCAAGTTTGGATACTACGTCGAAACACTGAATGAGTTGCGTGAAGACGTCGACAACAGATACGCTGAAAAGGGCGTGTTCGCTGCTTTTTATAAACTGTGAAAAGATGAACAAATTGTGGATTACAAAGTTGTTTGTCGGCCGAACATGTTGACTGTATGAAAAGGGTTTTTTTCTGCCGTTAAACTTACACCATCTTTCTTATCCCTGCTGAAGGCACCATGTAGATACTCGAGAGACACGTCGTCGTTTTCATTCAGCCATTGCATCACAAACGGTTCAAACCACGCAGGGTACTCAGGCACAGTATCTTTGTAAGGTGGCACGTCCTGCACATATTTCGTGTACAGCCATTTGACCTTGAAGTGCAGGTTCATGTATGCCGATGACTTGCATAGTCGCGTTTGCTCGTGCTCGTCGAGGGCGTATTTCATGTCTATGGCGAAGAGTGACCAAACCGTTGCCGCCGAAAGTTGGCCGATGTTTAGTTCTTGCGGGAATTGATTCAATACAGGGGCATAGCTGTTCTTGTCTTCCTCAATCACGGACACAATCAAAGCTATGAGCTTGTGCCAAAAATCCAGAGATTCGAGGCGCGGCTCTTTGTCCTCTGGATCCTTTTTCGTGTCGTTCGGATCGACTTGAAATTCTCGATTATAGAGATCGTAGCAATTTTGGAACAGGAACTGGTAAGTCGCTCTGAGGCACGCCTTGACGCAGTCTTTTACGACTGTGCTGGCTCGGGGCGGACTCGACAGCTCTTGTACCTTCATCCGAAAGAACGTGATGCTCGTTAACAAATCAACCGTACTCTTCAGATCCATAAGCTTCTCTGGACTCGATGCAGGGAAATTGTTGCGGTACATCGAAAGATCGATTCGAAGTGAGTTGTGCAGTTGATCCAGTAATTTCACGAATTTTTCTTTCTGTGGATATAGTTTTTATTACTTGCGATAAAAAACATGACTTTTCATTGCGAAGACTGTAACAGATGATAATGTTGCTGTTTTTTAAGCGCAAAAGCTCCCCGCTCTGGCAACTGGCACAGGCCGAGGACTTGTTCTGGTTGTACTATATGTATAGCAAAAAAGCAAAAAAAGATACAGTTTCGAGGCGTTGTTAAATGTCGCAAATGACACATGGTTTTATATTTACTAAACTGCGGAAAAGGCAAAGAAAGATAAGGTACAAGTATTTTTTTACTTTATTTACTCACCCCAAAATTACTGGCAGCAAATCTATCACTCGCTGAAACAGCCGAACTCGCGGTGGTGTGAGCGTAGTAAGCATTAATATTCGCCAATAGAGTTGACATTACAGCTGGCACTCCAGGGCAAAGGTACTTGGTTGAAAGACAGTGGAAGTGGCTGAAAAATAGACATCGATGCTCCAGATACTTTTTTGAAACTGCTTTTCAAATTGATGTCAATTGTTGACGGGTTTATCAGTAAAAAGAGCGATTCCAAATCAAGTTACAAAGTAAAACACGATGAATGAAATTTTAATGAAATGAAAAGACTCACGTCATTGCTTGATAGATGCTCTCGATGCCGTAGCGCATGGCGAATTCGTCGACGAGCTCCTCGCCTGGAGGATTAAAGTACTTCTTCCAAGCATCATCACCCTTAGCTTGCGGAAGTGTGACCATACCGTCGTTGTTTTCGCAAAGATGGTGAAAAAGGTTTTCGTGCAAGCACGTGTATTGGACGTGGTACGGGGCGACTTTTTCCTCGCCTTTTATCTCCACACTAATGTGCAACCTTTAAAGATGTAAACAAATTTGTTATAATAATCCACTTGCAAGCTAATGTATATAAATGGCATATTCTTTTTAAAACCTTATTGCTCCTGAAACGGCGCTTTTGTCAGTTCGTTTTTCCAGGTTGTACCACACGTCCATTTCACCGCTGAGCGTGCGAACTTCGATTATTGTCTGCCCGAGAAAATCATCACTTTCCCTCGTCAATTTCTGTCTAAGCTTGGATTTCAAATCATTGTCCTCGTCCCAAACTCGCACCTTTATCCGATCTGATGAGTTGTGGCACTCGCTAAATTTGAAAAAAAAATTTTGAATTATGACTTGTTATGCATATAAAATACGAGTGACGATGATAGTTTTTTCTCACAATCCATTAATCGAGGAGAAGGAAAAGTAATAATGCGTTGGCACTTACAAGTAAAACTTCTCGTTCCAAATGGGATTTAGTTCTTGAGGCATGGTCTTTGTGCGCTTCTTTACTTTTCCTACTTGAACTGTTACGTATGGGTCGGAGGTGCCACTTTTGTCCTTTGCTATTAAGCCTTGGGCGCAGATGACTAAATATTGTAGACGAAAAATTGTATTAGACTGTGTATGATAATGATTAAAATATTTAATTTACTGTTTATGGTTCTAAAGCAACATATTTGCGATTATGTCGTTTGGAGCACTCGATATAAGTAATCATTTGCCGATGTTCATGAGACTATTACGTCCGAGTCGATTTTTATTCTGTTCTTTTCATAAAAAACTTATTGACGGTGCTTATTATTTTCTATTGTTTTCATTTCCTTTTTGTATGCAACTTGCGCTTGGTATTTTTCAAGGACCCTCAGCTGTGATTGAGCGTCATAACATTTACATCTCAGGATTTCCTCGACTTGAAGTTATCTAATTTCAGTTTCATGTTTCGATTTGTTTTTTTTTGCGTTTTATTTATTTATTCATAGAAAATTCATCGATAATTATAATTCATTTAAATAAAAAAATTCATCTTTTACGTCTTAATGTTGAATTGTTGTTGAATCGGCTCAATATGAAAAAACTTGTTTGAATATTTCTACGTAGTTTTGATCCGGTACCCTGTTTTATAAATAATTTATAACGTGTTGAAAAAATCGTCATATATCTAATCGTTTCATCAGTAATGTTTTATAACAGTGATATTTTCAAGATAGGAATTCGCTATTGTGCGATATATTATTCGATGACATATGGGAATCTTAGACAAACTTGAGGTTCTGTACCATAAAAACATGCGAACCTAAACATTTATCCATCACATATAGTATAAACTTATTTTGCGGATGTAGCTTTTTGAAGCGTGCATAAGCTTGGTGTGCTCTTGTTTTATTGACACTCGTGTGTGTATTGGACGAGTAAGGCGATTCTTTGTAACGATGAGAAATCACAAAATTGCAGGGTCAGATTTACAGCAAGGTGCCGCCCATTTAGGCAAGCAGTGAGAATAAGTGCTTGTGTTTCCTAATCACCTAACAAAAATTTGGTTCGCTGAACCAAATTTTTTGTATGAAACTGAGAATATTTCGTCAACAAGACCAACATTTGTTTGTCATTGGCAATTACGTGATATGTAGTGATTAATATTTATTTTAATAAAATTCCCTGATGAGGATAAAAAAGTTGGAAGAAACATAAAAGAAGAGATGAAAATTTGGCTGGTATTGTCGAAATAACGTTCATTGATTGGTTACATAAATGAATTATCACCCTCATCTAAACAAACCAGTACTAGAAAAAAAAAATTTTAAAAATCAAGGGGCAGTTGGCATTGATTTAAATTTAACGCATGAGTATATAATTCAAATCAAGTTCTTGTACAGTTTTAATGATCTGCGTTGACGATATTTTAATCTGGTTAAAAATTTGTATGGTGTACATATATCTCTTTTCTGAACCTGGCACTTTTAGTTGTCAAGTTTTTCGTGCATTTTGCTCCAAAGTGCGTGCTAAAAACACATTGACCATCGTGAAAACACATGCTCATGCTACAAAATTTCTCTCTCCTTCATCCAGACGAAAATCGACGACTTGTTCTGTCGAATGGCATTTACAAAGTTGCACCGGTGTTTGAGACGTTGCATTCGTATTTGCCCTGTATTTTCATAAAGGTGACTGTTTTTTGGTTCTAAGCATGTGTATTGTGAACAAGGTTTTGAAAGTTTATCAATTCAACGCGATATTATGAGCAGTAATAAAACTGAAGGCCGTTAAAAATGCCAACGCTGGTGGCGCCTACAGGTGACTGTGTCTGACAAAACTCAAACTCATCTGCGCACAAAGATAAGGAGTTGCATAGGCCTGGCTTCAACTACAAATATCTTACGAGACGCCCACTCCATTTGAGCACTTACCCTCTTATCAGATTTAGAAAAAAGGCTTAAAAGTCAAAATAAGAAACGACAGGTGTACTTGTTAGTAAAGAATGGTGTAAAGTATATAACAGACTTGAGAAGATTAAGAAGATGGCTAATGGCAGGATTAAAAAATATGATTATGGGGTCACCTGTGATGGCGATTTTGCAGGACCACTTGCTCGTGCCCTCGAGGACCATCTGTTCTGCTTGATCGAGACTGTCGATGTGTGTATCCGGGTCGACTGAAAACGTCATGCTGAAATAAGACAATGTCTCATGTCAAAGCAGCTACACTCTACGCTTTCTTTCCGAAGAAAAGATTCGTGAGATCCCAGTTCATTTCCAAGACCTTGACGACTGCGAGATGAGTCATTAACCATGTTCATTCTCACTGAATGAGGCAATGACTTGATTTATCGGTGAAAACATGGCTTTTGCGGAAAACGAGTGTCTCGGCCGGTCATAAGTTGATTATTAAGAAGAAATTTTGACTTTCAGTCACTTTTTGTTGTCAGAGTAGTTGACTGAATTCGCATCTATAGCGAAATCTAACTTTTGTCTGTGCCTTTACACGGAGAAAAATTTTTTGTAAATTTTATCGAAACGGCGGTAGAATTTACCAAACTTTTGGCGAAGTGGTGATAATTTCCAACATTAGTACTT
>JAPYZL010152534.1:0-21563 GCA_030522825.1 Platygaster orseoliae
CTTCTCCCACGGTTTCACGTCAACAGTCAGGTAATTCATTATTTCTCTAACTCTCAGCAGGGGTCCGAAATTACATATTCCTTGCGGGAGTTGAATAAACATTTTTTTCTTTATTTCGTTTATTTTTGAATGTTTGGAAGTTGATAAACATCTTGAGAAGGGTTTATCTAGTTTGTTGGGCGATAGTGGGAAATTTTGAATCTTGGTGATTTTTGACTGTAGAAAGGCAATGTTTTTTTAAGATGTATGATATTTGAATTTCAAGTTGATTATTGATTTTGTTGAACGTTTGAATTTGTTTTTTAGCAAGCAAGTCTTGAATAAAAAGGATATGTTTTAAATCACTCTAAAAAAATCAATCTTATTTCAAGATGCACGAAAATCAAGGCACTTGAAATTCAAACGTTTTGTGAAATTTATTCCATGTTGAATTTAATTTTCAAATAAGCAAGTCTTGAATTGAAAAAATTTGTCTTGAATCACTCTTAAAAGCCAATCTTATTTTACGATACAACTGAATCAAGACATGACTTGAGATTTGGTCCATGTTTTAATTTATTTTCAAGCAAGCAAGTCTTGAGTCAAAAGAATATGTCTTGAATCACTATAAAATATTTATCTAATTTTTAGATGCAGTCAAATTGAGGCATTTGAAATTCAAATAATATCTTAAATTTAGTAAATGTTTAATTTTATCTTCGAGCAAGACTTAAATCAAGGAGGATATTTATTGAGTCACTCTAAAAAGTCGAACTATCTTATTTTAAGATGCAACTTAATCAAGGCAGAACTTGAGATTTAAATGATATCTTGAATTTGGTTCATGTACAAATTTATTTTCAAGCAAGCAAATCTTGAACCAAAAAGATATGTCTTAAATCACTCTGAAAAATGCATCTTATTTTAAGATGCAGTAAAATCAAGGCACTAATAATTCTAATGTTTTGTGAAATTTATTCCATGTTGAATTTTATTTTCAAAGACGTAAGTCTTAAATCAAGATATATCTTGAATCACCCTAAAAAGTCAATATTATTTCAAGATGCAACGAAATTAAGGCACAACTCAAAATCGTGATATTATTTCAAATTTTGTCCATGTTCAAATTTTTTTTCAAGCAAGTGAGTCTTGAATCGATAGGATAAGACTAAAATTTTCTGATAAATCAATCTTATTTTAAGATGCAACAAAATCAAGGCATGACTAGAGATTTAAATAATATCTTGAATTCAGTGCATGTTCAAATTTATTTTCCAGCAAGCATGTCTTGAATCAAAAAGACATGTCTTACATCATTCTACAAAGTCAATTTTATTTTAAAATGCAGCAAAATTAAGGCACGACCTAAAATTCAAATATTATCTAAAATTTGGTCCATGTTCAATTTTATTTTCAAGCAAGCAATCTTTCTATCAAAATAATCAAATTCAAGAAAAGTAATAAAAAATTACAAAATCAACGTTATTAACAAAAAGTAAATCTCATTCCAAGATGCACGAACTTAAAACACGACTTGAAATTCAAATATTACTTCAAATTCAGTCCAAAATTTTTTTCTTCCAACAAATCATAACTCCCTATGTCTCTAAAATTCCGAACGTTTGAAAATAAACGAAAAAATTAAAAAAAATTTTCTCTCATTCCTAGTAATAGAATTACTTCATAATTATCGATATTTAACAAATATTATTTGAATTTCCCATTATTTTCAATTTTAATCATAGGTGGAAATGAAAAATAAATTTCCTTTCGTTTTCATTTATTTCATAAACGTTTGAAACTTCAGCTACATAACTTCCTTGAACTACAACTCCCAATTCTACTCAAACCTAACTTACTGGTCCTACAAAAACTTCCAAAAGTAATACCAAAAACAAACTCCCCCTCACCCATTAATTTCACCAAAAATCTCTGTTTCTCTAATCAGATTCACTCGAGACCATCACCTGAAAACCCACATGCGCCTCCACACCGGTGAAAAGCCTTACCATTGCGAACACTGCGACCGGCAATTCGTGCAAGTCGCCAACCTCCGACGCCATCTCCGCGTGCACACTGGAGAACGTCCTTACGCCTGCGAACTTTGCACCGCGAAATTCAGCGACTCGAACCAACTGAAAGCCCACGTGCTCATTCACAAGGGCGAAAAGCCCTTCGAATGCAGTTCATGCCTAATGCGCTTTCGCAGGAGGCATCACCTTCTGCACCACAAATGCAGCGCAGGCGCCACTTCAAGGTTGCAAACTCCCTCGATACCCGGAAGTGAAGGACCGGGAGAAGACGTGGAAATCGGTGCGAACGTTCACATAAGCATTGGTTTGCCGGATATGCCGGCTTCCTCGTTGCCCCTGAATTTGTCCGGAAATCTCAACAGCAATCATTTGTCAACTCTACCTGAACAAACGGAGCCGGAAGACTTGTCCATGTCCACTGGGATGCACCGACCACACTCTCGGTCCCATAGCAATGGGGACTCGCCGGTTAGTCGGAGTCCTAGAAGTGATATCACGCATGAGTACGAGGACGAGGAAGAGGTGAGAATCTAAAATTAAAGATTTATGATGAGTTAGGGAGTTATTGAGTGAAAATCTGTTGTTTTTTGAGGGATTTGTTTATTTATTCATATTCTCAGAGATTTTACACCAAAATTTATACTAAATTAAATTACAATGATACTCAGTACAGTATTTCTAAATTTATAATAATTAATAAAAAAATCGATGATGAAGAATAAATGAAGAAAGATGTGCCTAAAGTTCCAAACGTTCAAAAATAAACGAAAACAAAAAAAGTTTCCATTATTTTTCATACTCAAAGCAATGAATAATTATTTATTGATATTTAACGGATATTATACTACGTTACTATTTTTAACTTTAGCCTTAAGTAAAAACGTAAAAAAATATTTTTATCGTTTTTGTTTATTTCTTAAACGTTTGAAACTTTAGGCACATTGAAGAAAGGCATCAAGATATATAATTCTCGCTTATTGTCTAAATTAAGCTTGAGAATTATTAATAGTAAAAATTTTGTTTAATTAGGCTTGAAATAAATAAAGCTTTTTATTACATTTTGAAGGTTATAAATGAGTCAGAATTAAAAAAAACAGTGAGAATCAAAAATTAAAAAAATTAAAATTTACTGAGAGAAAAATATAGTGTTTTTGACGGATTTATTTATTTATTCATATATTCAGCGATTTGACACTTAATTTTATACTAAATTAAATAATAGTGATAGTGAGCATGATATTACATGATTGATAACAATTATTTAAAAAATTGATGATGAAGAATGAATGAAGAAAGTCATACATAATTTTCGCTTCTTGTTTAAATTAAGCTTGAGAACTATTTACATTAAAAATTTTTTTTTGAATAAAATTGGAATATATTAACTTTTTTATTGCATTTTGAAGGTTATTACATAATTTCTGTAGTTTTACCTTTTATTTCTAAAATTTTCTATACAATTCTACAAGATGTATATACTTTCACTGAATTATTTATAATTACTTTTATTATTTACCTGTTATTTTGATTTTTTTATTATTATTATTTTGTTTATTTTTTGAATAATAAATATATATTTTATAAAAAGTTGTGTATCCAAATTTTTCGTAATTCGTTAATCCGTTTTAAATATTTTAAAATATTTATTTAAAAATGAAGAAAAAACATTTCAAAATGTACATTTCGAAATGTGTATTTTGAAACAAAAAACAAAAAATACATAACTTCTGTTGTTTTACAAGATTTTTAAAATTTTCTACAAAATTCCACAAAATGTATACTTTTGCTAAATTATTTGGAATTATTATTATTATTTACATGTTATTTTAATTTTTTATTATTATTATTTTATCGATATTTTATAAAAAGTCTACAAAATTTATGAACAGTTTCTGAAAATCTAGAATTTTTTGAATTTATTACTACAATTGACAATATTTGGAACTTGGAATGTTTTTAAATTTTTCAAAATTTCAAACACAATAGAAACTATTCAGAACTTTTCGAATTTTATAAAAATTTGTGTGACTTTTAAGTTTTCTAGTAATTTTTTTAATGCTTCTCAAGTTTTTCAGATTTTGATAAAAAAATGGAAAAATTTGATGATGAATACAATTTGCAAAATTTATAAGCATTTTTTGAAGTTTGACAAATTTTTCGGATTTTGCAGAATCATTAAAAATTTGGAAGCTTTCAATATTTTTTTTTTTTCTATTAGAAATTTTCCCTATTTCAAACATAATACAAACTATATCAACCTTTCAAAATTTGATAAAGAGTTGTGCATCAACATTTTTCGTAATTCTTCAATCTTATTCAAATTTATATTTACAAATGAAAAAAAAACACCATGCATATTTCGAAGTAATTTTTCTAAATTCCACAAATTTTACGGATTTCTTGCAATTATCAACAATTTCGGAAACCTTCAATATTTATTCATTTTTAAATTTCACACATAACGCAAACAATACAAAACTTTCCAAGGTGTATTAAAATTTGCTAAATTCATCAACATTTTTCAATTCTATTCAATTTTTTCCGATTTTTATTTCAATACAAAAAAATATGTATCACTCTGAAAACCTGATTTCGTTGGCTCAAACAAATATTAAGTCATTATTTGACCAACCAAATATTTCGTACACTCAAACAAACTTTTAATTCACTCAAAAAAATTTCTTTTCGGTAATATAAATATAAATAAATAAAATTTATTCACCGATTGAAAATTTCATTGTCCATGTTTCAAGAAAATTTTTTTCATTGGGATAAGTAAATTTTTTATAAACATAATAACGTGTTATTTTGAAACTAGAGTTATATGGTTTGTGCTTATGAAAAAATTTCTTGTAGCAATTAAAAAATGTAATTTCATACATGGACAATGAAATTTTCAATAGATGAATAAAAATGTTTTTTCCATGAACCAAATCGTTTTGCCAGAGTCCTTTTCAGTCGAAAATAATTCAACACACTTTTCAATCATCATTAATGAACAATTTTCTCTTTCCTTTGATTACAGGATTCTGAAGAGCTCAACATGTCGAGTCCTAGCAACCTTTTCTTAAAACGCAAGCAACCCCGAACTAGCATAGGCCACTCCAAGAACCATGACAGCGAGAACCCAAGCTCCAGTCACAGCTGTTAATCCCGAGAAACTTTCTTTTCGGGTCTACGAGGTTTGAAATTTATATTGTCAAAGGCTCGGAAATTTATATTTGATTGCGAATCGCGTTCAACGATAAAACAAAAACTGGTATGCAAGTTCCTCTGACAGTAAACGTAGCGAGGTTGGCGAAGTCGGTTTGTTTCGTGCTCTCCCGTCGTTTCCGATATTTCGAAAATCGCACCTGGGATTAATTTATGCATTTATGCTAGTTCCTCGCGCGTGCCAACAAACTAAAGAATTCGAGGTCATTTTTCTGAAGAATAAATTGCATCTTCAGAATCATCTGAACTCTAATTATTTACCGTAAGATATTAATCACTAACTAAATTATTCCGTTTTCTGTATTTTCACTGTATATTTTTGTAACCTGAATTTTGGGTTTCTTGAAATTTTCGTATTGTTTGAAAATTACTTTACAGCATAATTTACGGTCATTTTCCGCAAATTTCTGGAATTCTCAAGGTTTATAAAATAAATCATAACGGAAATTATGATTAACTAACGGATGATTTTGAATTGCTACTACTATGTGAAGTAATACTAATTTTTTCTAATTTTGTTTATTGTTAAACGTTTGGAATTTTTAATGCATGGAATCACGAAAATCCGGAAAATTTTTTTTTTTTTTGTATTGGAATTTCCTTTTGTTCGAAATATGATAATAATATGATAAAATAAATAGAATAAAAAATTCATAAGAAGTGATTATCTAATGTTTTAATATGAAATCAAGTAAAAGAAATAAAATTCATTAGAAATAGAAAAAAAAATTAATCTCTATAAGGATCGTAGAACGAAAATTGATTTTTAATATTTAATAATTTAAATTTGCAAACGAAAAATGAAGGTTGTATCATTTTCGTTGAATTCAAAATTGGAGATTAAAATGAAATTTTATTGATAATAAAAATTTTGTAAAATGTATCGTGCGAAAGAAAGTTTCGTCAAAAATTAATATTACTACAAATCTTCAACACGTTTTTGAGTTTTTTGTGAGTTTTTGGTCTATTTTTGCAATATTTACTGTAATATTTTACGATTCCATTAATCTTCAAATTTATATTTTTTTAATTGTTGAAATTATTGAATCAATGGATAGATACAATAATTCTTCGAATTTTCACTTTTTAAATTCTGAAAATAATGGAATAAATTAATTATTAAAATATTTGTTCAAATTTCTACTTTTTGAAAAAAGAAAATAAATTGATCAATTGATTAATAAAACAATTAAATTAAAAAAATAATGCAATCAATTGGTTAATAAAATGATTCCTTAAAATTCTACTTTTCGTATTATTAAAATAATTTAATTCATTGAACCCTAAAAGGATTATTTAAATTTTACTTTCTGAATAAAGAAAATAATGAATTTAATTGATTATTAAAAAAGTTTTTCAAATTTCTACTATTTTGAATAAGAAAACAATTTAATCAATTTATTATTGAAATAATTCTTTGAAATTGTACGTTTTTAACTAAGAAAAAATTAAATACATTGATTAATAACATGATTCCTTAAAGTTCTACTTTATCAATTATTAAAATAATTTTATTAATTGAATCCTAAAACAATTTTTCAAAATTTTACTTTCTGCATAAAGAAAATAATGAAACTAAATAATAAGTAAAATATTTCTCAAAACTTCGACTTTTTTTAATAAGAAAATTATTGAATCCATTGATCAATAAATTAATTCTTCGAAATTCTACTTTTTGATATTTGATGTATTCATTACAAAAGATACGATTTTTTTTTTAAATACGATGAAAATTTCTTATTTGAAAAATTACGTACAACAGAAAACGTTAAAATCGTTGCACAGTTTTAAAAACTAGTAAAAACTTTTCAACTTTGAACTTCATAAAAAGGTCATTCCGGAAATTCGATTCTAAAAAATTTTTTCCGGATATGAGTAATAAAATTCTGTAAAATGAGTGGTAACCATTGCATTAAAAATAATTAAAAAATTTTTTTTCTACACAGAAAAGCCAATTTGATTAACTTAAATAAATGTTTAAAATCAAAATAAACAAGTTTTTTTGACTGAACCAAAATTTATCCAAAGAAATTTCAATTCGTCCAGCAAATACACGACTGAAAATTCAGTCAATAATAAACAATATCATTAATTATTATCAATAATCGGCTTAACTTATGTATTTGCTAAAACAAAATTTATCCGAACCAAAAATTTATTAAATTTATTTTCCAGTGCATTCCTACAATTACAACAAATTCGTCTTTTCCTCGATGAAATTCCTTTTGAAAACTGTAAATAATCCGAGAATTTCTCGTGGTAGCGATGTAAAAGTGCATCGAATCCTCGTCACTTTATTCTGGAGACATATTTTTATCAGTAGGTAAAGCCCGATTCGTCACGTTACGAGAAAAGAGAGCACGGGCCTTACCTTCAAAGGAGGAGCGCGGTCCAGTTTTTGAAACAGAGCCAGGACCCCTGGGCCCATAACGCGACCTGATTTATAGGGCATGCAAATGCTTCTGGCCCAAGGATCCCCAGACCATTGTCCCCGCATGCTCTGGGACTCTGGGCCCATTTTTCGATTTTTCGAGGGTCGCTTTCTTTCCCTTACCTTCACTCTTGGTCATCCCCGCGTCTCGCTAAACAATTTTCGGTCTAAATTGATCTCATTTCTCTTCCAAATCGCTCCATTTTCCGACGTCGAGATAATCGCGACGTGAAAGTGGAAAATATGCTGAGACTTTTTTATTGGTTCAAAAATAGAAGGTGAAATAAGATGTAAATAAGTGTAGTATAGTCTGATATTTGTGAATCTTTTTAGAATTTTTTGAATAAGGTGGCATATGTGCAGAATTATTTGATTTTCGGAAATTAATTTATGTTGAGAAGTATTTTACTCTTTGCATTCGCGAATTTTTAATGGTTTTTTTTCTCATTTTTTGAGAGAAAAATTTTACATTAAAATAACAAAGAATAATCATTTTCAATTTTAGAGATTCAGGTTGACAAATAAATTTTTTTTTTAATTATAAAAATTATTTTTCAAGTTGTTTCTTTGTTATTTCTGATAAATTTAAAATTACAAGATTAGAAAAATACGAAATTAAGAAAATTTTTAATAAAATTGAAATTTCGTGAATGACAAAAAAAAATTGCTCATACTTTCAAATTAGTATAGTCTGATATTTGTAAATAAAAAAATTGTTGCATATAAAAAAAAACGTAATTCTGATTTTTCACGACTTTTCGGAATAAGGTATCAAATTTTAAAAGTCATTTGGTAATTATGTAACGTAATTTTTGAAAATTAATATATGTTGAGAAGCATTTGACCCTTCGTATTCACAAATTTGTACAGTTGAAACCAAAGAATCCTGTAAATCAATTTTCGAGATTTATTTTTGTTGCAATATTAAAGATTTTACACAAAAATCACAAAGATCAATCATTTTTAAATTCAGAATCTCAGGTTGTCAAATAAAAATTTTTTTTGTGAATTATCAAAATGCAAAACAATACTACTAATTTTGCATGTACATAAAAATACACGATAAAAAATTTTAGGATATTTATAGTAATAATACCTTTCTTCAGTTAATGAAACACTTATTTTTTGTAAATATCATGAAATTATTATTTTAAACTGAAGACTAAATTAATCATTTCAAATTATAGTTATTACATTTATAGTTTTTTGCAGTAATTTTTCTGAGACAAATAAAATTATTCGCATACTATCTTAATGATTGTTAGTAACAATACCTTTCTTCAATAAATAAATAAAACACTCATTTTAAGTAAATATCAAGAAATTTATATTTACAACTGAAAACTAAATTAATAGTTACAATTTGAGTTATGACATTAGTGGTTTTTTGCAGTTACTTGCCAATAGAATAAAAAAATTCTTTGTATACTAACTGAAAAATTTTTCTTTTTTATGCACACGATAAAAAATTTCATGGCATTTTAAGTAACAATACCTTCCTTCAGTAAAAAAACAAAACACTCATTTTTTGCAAATATCACTACATTTTTATTTACAACTGAAAACTAAATTATTTACTATAAAAATAGTTATCAAATAAATGGTTTTTTGTAGTTATTTGCCTAGAATAAAAAATTTTTTTTAATACTAACCAAAAAAATTTTTCTCTTTCATGCACACTATACAAAATTTCGAGACATTTTTAGTAACAATACCTTTCTTCAGTAAATAAATAAAACACTTATTTTTTGGAAATCTCACAAAATGTTCATCAATAATCTCAGTTGAGATTACTAGAATTAATAAAAACAAAAAAAAACTCTAGAAAGAATTGTTAAACTCAACAGAGATATACGAAAATTCGTCGCGATCAGTTCAATTAACAACTAAACAACTAAATTAATCATTACAATTATAGTTACTACATCATTCGTTTTTTTGCAGTAGTTACCTGGAACAAAAAAAATTCTTCGCCTACCACCTTAACGATTTTTCTTCTTTATGCACACGATAAAAAATTCTAATGAAGATACTGGCTACATCTTTTAACCACCACCCCCCCCCCTCCCCCTCCCCCTCTCGCCATCAACTTTATACCTTCCTAAATACATCGAGAAAACCATCTTTCCCTTTTACGATCCGGAAATATGACGTACTCTATATATTCGGGAAACAACAATTTGCCTCGTTGCACGCGAATCGAAGTCGATACGTTTTCAACGTTGGCACGATCAAGATTTCCTTTTTCCAATAATCCTCGAGATAATCTGCGCTCCTCTTATACAAAGTCTTCAGGAAATCGAGTGAAGAAAGCATGATTTCAGTATTCATCTCACGATGATTTACCAGATTCAAGTTCCTAATTGCCCCATAGTTCCGAGCATCAAACATAGTTCCTATTGAATGTTCCGATATAACGTAGAAAATATGACAATAACTTGGTGAACAAAAAACGACGGGGGCCAACATTTTCCGACTTTGCGCCTCGATGAATTCAGTCCACATCGCCAAAACATACGGAAATTGTATATAAAGCGTGAAAAACATTTTTAATAACATTCACCTTACCCCGAACAAAAGATATCGAATCGAAACCGAAGTCCCTTGAAAAGTAGGTGAAAATTTGTTCGTTTAGGTTGTAGGCGTATAAGTAACTTTGCATTTTGGTGGCATTAGCCGAAACCTTAGTTCCTGATGTTGAATACGTTGTTTCCTTTGTTCTTAGGTTTATTAGTGTTTTTCGTAAGGGAATCATTTTGTTTTCGATTTTTCAGGATTCAGAGACATTTTTTGTATGGTAGTTGGGGGAATTATTGTTTTTTAATGAGCTGGGAAGAGTTGAAATTCGGCATTTCAGCAAGTTATTTTACATGAAAAATTAGAAAAGTTATGTTTTGATTAAAATGTAAATTCCGTAAAAATTACAATGAATTCGAAATTATGATATACAAAAAAAAAAGAAGAAATCTTTTTCGGAGAAAAAATTTAAGGTTCAGTGAATTGGAAAATTATATGAATTCACAAAAATCACGAAATGGAAAAAATGTAGAAATATCGAAAAAATGTCTAAATTTAAGAAGTTGAGAAATTCAGATGTGTTATAAAATTTGGTGATTTCAAAAATTACGTTTTTTTGTAACATTTTAGTAAATGTTATTTCATCATAATTTCAAAAATTTTTCCCCGATGGAAACCCCGTGAATTATTACAATTTTGAAAATTCCAAGAAGACTGGCATTCTGAAAATTGACTAAATATTTGTGAAATTCAAATATTCAAGTAATTTTCGAAATTTTAGAAATGAGTTTGATAAGAGAAATTCGAAAAGTTAGATAGTTGAAACTTTTGGAGATTGCAAGAATTTCAATTTTATAAATATATACTCACTTTTATAAATATCATTCATAAACTTGTAATTATTAAAATTCAGAAGTTTTGTCACATTTAGAGCATTTTTTAAACTAGGACTTTTGCAAAATTAATAAATTCATTATAGTTGGAAAATTCTATGATTCATGAAAATTTTGAGTTTTATGTAAATTTGCAATAAAAAATAGTTAAAAAAATTTATTTATAATCTATTAATTTAAAAATCATGAAAGTAAAGAGATTTCGACAATTTGAGCAACTTTTTTTCAAAAATTACAAGAATTTCGGATATTTCAAGACTTAATATTGTAAAAATTTACTCATTTTCATAAATATCATACATAATCTTCAGTAATTACTCAAATTCAGAAATTTTGACACATTTATAACATTTTCCAAACGATAAGACTTTTGCAAAATTAATGATTTACTCATAGTTAAGAAATTTAATGATTCATGGAAATTTGTAACCAAAAATAGTCGACATAATTTATTCATAATTTATTAACTTTAGAATCATGAGAGTAAAAAAATTTCGACAATTTTAGTAATTTTTATTTGAAAATTTCAGTTATTCCGAACGTTCTGTCAAAATTTGAAAAATTTATGTCTCTGCAGTTCCAAACGTTTAAAAAAAAACGAAAAAATAAAAAAAATTGTTCCTTCATTTCTAATGATAGAAATAATTCATAATTATTGATATTTAACAAATACGATTCAACGTTTCTCATAATTTTTTATTTTATTCATGGGTGGAAATGAAAAATAATTTTTTTTTCATTTTCGTTTATTTCATAAACGTTTGGAACTTCAGGCACATAAAAATTTCGGATACATCAAGAACTTCAATTTTGTAAAAATTTACTCATTTTTATAAATATCATGCATAATTTTTACTGAAATTCAGAAATTTCGTTACATTTACAGCATTTTTCAAACTAGGACTTTTGCAAAATTCATAAATTATCAATAGTTAAAAAAATTTTAAGATTCATCGAAATTTTAAGCGTTTTGAAAATTTACAACCGAATTTGTCGATAAGTATATTTAAATGTACAAATCATGAAGATAAAAATGTTCGAAAATTTCAGCAATTTGAAAAAACAAAATTATTACCAGATATTAAGCGTAAGATAAAAATCAAATTTTCAGGAAAATCTATTGAAAAAATCCTGAAGGTTTCAAGGTGTTATCCTCGAATTTTTTTTGTTTGGATCTTCCTCAAAATTTCAACTCTTTTTATTATAATTGTTTTCGAACAATTAAAAAACCGATTATTTCAAGTTCTCGAGTCTCTACAACCAAAGTGTAAAAAGTTTTTCTCTTCATAAAAGTGCTTATACTACCTTAAATTCAAACATAAATAATGGTTGTTGAAATAATCGTTGTTGGATTATAATCCAACAACCATTCCCATATTTGCAATAATTTATATAACACCAAAAATTGATTTCAATTCCTGCAAATCATAAATAATCACGTTACACTGATCTGAAATGCCGATTTTCAAGTTACTTCTTCCTGAACTTGAATAATTTCCCTTCATACCTGCTATACGAAAAATCATGTGTGTTTCACGCGAGAGACGTTCCAAATAGCGAGGCCAATTTTCGTCATTACCTTAAAGTTCACTCGTTTCCAAAAACATTGGCCTGGCGTTCAAATTCACGAACTCTCCCGAAAACACACAAATTTTTTGGCCCTTCAGAAATCATCGCTTGCTTGTGTATAAAACGCTAAAGAGTAGTTATTGTTGTCCTCGAAAATTTAAGAATTGATATGATTATGATGAAGAGCAAGAGAAACGTTATGCAATAACGACACGAATAAACGAGCCTTTTGTTCAGTTTGCGAATTTCCATGCTAAATACGTAATGTCACCTCGTAATTGTAAACACAAGTTTTTTGTATATAAAAATATGTGTATTTTTTACGATAACGCGGAATTTCAAGCACGTTTGAATTGACGCGAAAAAACACGGTACAAATGCGAGTCTTATATTTACAAAAAAAATATAGTATTAATAGAGACAAATAAACGAGCCATAAAACGGTGCCACTGAAAATCATTTGACGTTTTTTCCAACACCGATTAAATCGAGTTTTCGTTGTTTTGTCGTGGTCTAGCGGTTGTATAAAAATTACGTGTACAACAAAGAAACAATTTTTCAATCAGTGGTTCACTGCGGCACCGAAACATAAACTTGTATACTATGATAAAAAAAAACTGATACTACCTCACCAGACAGCTAAATATATCTAAACCACAAGACTGATTTTAAAATAGTATTTCTACGAGTGTAAGAGAAAAAGTGCAAGATTGCAGTCAAACTTTTGTTTCTTTCGTGATATGCAGTAAGCTGAATGTAAAACGCGATTCAAAGACCAACAACAATTGTAAATAACTTTGTATTAAAGGCACTGTAAGTGACCGCAATTTTTGCGAATGTGTACTTGCGAATCGACGTGTATGGATTTTACTTACAAGCACCAACATTCTGCAAATTGCGTCACGTGTGATTTAATTCGGCTGCCAGATATTCGTGAAACTTATTTGTCTGTAAAACTATTTTTATTATTAAAGAAGGGTTTTACTGTTCAATTGTTATTCTGACATTTTCACTGCATGTCCTGTCCTATGCGAGTTACAGAGGTTTTTTAGGTTATGTTCTGATTTGCTTCGTCTTCACGGTGAAAAAGGAACAATGATAATAAATATTCAAGTAATTTTTGAAATTTTAGAAATTTATTTGATTAGAGAAATTGGAAAAGTCGGATATTTGAAAATTTTGGAGATTGCATGAATTTCAATTTTGTGAAAATTTACCCATTTTTATGAATATCATTCAGAATCTTCAATGGTTACTCAAATTCAGAAATTTAGTCACATCTACAACATTATTTTCGCAAAATTCATAAATTATCAATAGTTGAAAAATTTCAACTTTTATAACAAATACTATATATTATTTCAAATTGTTTGAGATTGGAAATATTCGGACGTATTGGGCACGGTTTCAAAGCATTATTGATTATTCGCTTTTCGCTCACTACCAACGTTTCCTGAAAGAAAAGCTGATCGGCTGCGAGAAATTTTACTGATTTATCAGTAAAACAAACGGTGAAAATTCAGTGGTTTTTATTAAAACAGAAATGATCAATGCAACGAAAAATATAACTAATTGCATAGGTACATAAAAAGTATTAGAAATCAAACATGAAACTTCTATTGTGATTTGTAGGTATAAAAATATTTCCTCAGCATATTTCAAGATTATCCTAGTGTAAAACATGAAAATGGAATTAAAGATGGTTTCGAAAATTCAGTTATTTTTTTTGAAAGAGATGATATCAATGTACAAAAAAAATACAACTACTTTCATTTATATAAAACTCAAGAATTTCAAAAATTATTCAAAAAATATTTATTCTTCAATAAAATTGTAGTATAGTTTTTTATTATGTTTGAATTTATTCTGTTCCACTGCCAATCTCACAGAATTGCATAAGGACACTGTTGCAATAAATACATATTGAAATTAATGAAAACCAACTTCAAAACCAATATTTCGAAAATTCTGCATGTCAAAGAAACAACAAAATAATAAATAATAATACGTTATTGCAAATTCATTTGGATTTCAAAATATGTAGTTATTAGCGTTTTTTTTTGTCTTGCAAGTGAAATGAAGTTAAATTGATTTCACCTTTATTCATCTTTATTCGTTATGCTAGAAAGATTTGAAATTGAAAATTCGTTGAAATCGCTGTAATTCTCAATAAAGTTGTGCAAAAATTTAAAAAATGTAGAATATTTCAATACCTTTATTTAATTATTAAAATGAATTTATTATTGAATTAATATTTCAATCGTTTTTAGTCTTCAATGTTAATAATTTTTTCTGGCGATTTTTTATAAGAATTTTTTACTAAATCAAAGTACAAAAGACAATAATTGAATAATAATAATAATATGGAATATTATATTATAGAAATAATAATTTATAATAAATAATATATATTAAGAATATAACAATTGAATACTATAACAATAATTGAAAAATAATAATGATGATTGAATAATATAATAAATAAATAATATTATTCGTTAATAAATTGAATAATATAATATAATAATTGAACAATATAATAATTATGCAATGAATGAGAAATTTAAAATCTCAAGATCAAGAAAATTTCGGATTCTGATATTTCAGATCAGGAATTTCGAAAATTTTGCGTATTTTGTAACACAATATTAAATTGACTGTGTTCATATGAATTTGTTTGAAAAATGACATGGTTTCCTCATCAGTCAAATTCAATGTTTCTCATTCATAAATTTGTTAATGAAAATTTTTAATCCAATTTACTGCATGGTAAAAGAAATGAAGAAAACTGAGAAATAAATACATACAAAGAAGTTATGGGTACAGATTCAACTAATTTAAAACAATAAATTATAAATAAATATAACTATGAAAAAATAGTCGTAAGCATTGAACTCAAACTCTTTTTGAAATAACGCTAATATAACAAAATTGGAGTTGAAATGAAAGTGAAATACAAAAAACGCATTTCACGTCAGTTCACAACTTTAAAGGCGAAAAAAGTTGATTAAACTTTAATTACGAATTCACCTTGAAAAGCAATATACAGAAAATCCTGGGAAAAAAGTGATTTAAACTTAAAAAGATCGGCCAGATCGCTCTCTGCATCAGAAAAAAAAGGATCATAAGAAGCTCCTTGTCCAGAGCTGAGTTGCTATAGAAACACTAATTCTTTCTCTCTCGTCTCGTCTCTTTCCCGAGTCCTCGCCGGGCGTCTCACTTGGTCTCACTTTCTTTCGTCCCGCGGTTCCCGAGATCCCGCGCAACGGGGGAAGAAAAAATAGTGAGGGTGAAAAACTCGGGGGTCGACTCGAATGAAAAAACGGATCAATATTAACTCTTTTTTAGGGGTGAGTGATGGCGGGGATGCACACTACCCCTCTCGCCCCTTCAACACTCCTTTCGTGCCCTTTATCTTCGCGTTTTTCGGCCGGATCCTTATCAAGGAAATTTTTTCGTTGTTTTTGTATCAATTATAATCTGCATAAAAATAAAAAATGATACAATAATTAACACAGGCAATTATTTACAAGTATTTATGAATTTTTTTTTCATTACTATAAACAAATTATAACGTTACAACTCTTATCAATAATTGCATTTCATATAATTGCAATTGCAATAATTACATTTCATATAATTGCAATTGCAATAGTTGCATTTCATATAATTGCGATTGCAATAATTGCAATCAACAATGCACAAAAAATTTATCCACAAAGTGACGAAAGTCAAATTGCTTTAGTAACAAGAGTTGCAATTTGGACTTGATATTGCCATTTTGACGTTATTGCTTGTAGTAGGTAAATAAAATTTATTATCCTTGACCGCGCGATTTCACGCAACAAACAACTATGTATTAACTCGAAGACTCTGAACTTGAGGGAAGAGCGTATTAACGAAATCTTTGAATGATATTCATATAATTTATGAGATGTTTTATAGACCCTCGTGGTAGACATGTGTTGTGTTCTCTGAGCAGCATGTAAAAATCTGGGGTCGAAGTCGTAGTGGATGAATTGGCGAATATACGTATGTTTTGTCGTCATAAAGCACATTTATTATGCAAATGGAACATAGTTTTAAGGGGAAATAACGTGAAGAACTTTTGGGACTGTGATAATTTTCATATTTATTAGAATTCTGCAACAGAATTTAAAAAATTACGAAAATGATGAGAAATTAAAAGGGTTTCATTTTCATGTTCATTTTTGAATAGTTTTTCTAGCGAAATTTCAACGTTGGTTTTAAATTATTACATTTAAAATTCAAATTACTCAAAATGAGTTTTTATAGTCGTGATTTTGTTAAGCATCTAAAATTTTGAAAGTTAGATCAAGATTACAATTTATATGAAAATGTTAGATAGAAATTGAGGTGAATGAAAACTTGGGGAATTCGTTTGATTTAACACTTGAACATCAAGAATGCAAAACAATCAGTTTTTTTTTAATTTTGAAAATCAGGTAAAAAAAGAATCATCGGAAATAATTCAAACGTCGAGTTCAGATTTTCTGAAATGTTTGTTTCGCGAGATTTTAAAGGATTCATTATTAAAAAATTTGATTTTTCATAAAACAGTATTTTTCATATAGATTTTTACTACCTTTTTTTCGTAACTTTTGGTGTTCTTACAATTTCAAGAATTATCTGGTATTTTTATCGTTTTTAACATAAATTTCTATTATTATATGTTATACTTTATCTAACTTTTGTATTAACAGTATCTTTTGCACAAATTTATGTCACTTTCTTTTGTGACTTGTAGTATCATGAAATTCAAAGATTATTTTGATATTTTTTTTTTGTTTTTAATATAGATTTTCACAATTATTTGTTTTGTTTTATTTTATCATTCATAAAATATTGTCTTTTACATACGTTTTTACCTCTTTATTTTCGTAATTTTCGTAATTTTTGGTGATCATACAATTTGAAGAATTTTCTAGTATTTTTATCAAATGCAATATACATATTCATAATTATATGTTTTTATTTAATTGATTTTTCATAATAAACTAGTATATACATATATTTTATTAAAATGTAGTACATCATAACGAGGTAAAAAAAAAATTTTTTTCTTGAATAACAATTATTAATTGAAATAAATTGAGCATATTTACTAATAAATAGATAATATAGCGGTTTTCGTAAATATTTCACCATTTTTTCGCAAATGATTCTTATAATTTGTCTATAAAATAATTTTTCCTAACTGATTCTGTTCGAAATCTTTTTTCAAAGTCGAAAAACCCGAATTTCTTCAATTATAAGTAGAATGAAATAAAATTATGAATAGCATCAAAACCTTCATTATAAATCACAGGTTATTTTTTATTAAAAAATTCGTGACCTTTGAACTTCATATCATTAAACCAAATCCAATATTGTGCAATACATATGTATCTAAACTCGCTGGCATTTTTCTCAAATATATATCATGATTTCATCATAAAAAATTTGATCCTTTTTTAATTTATTCCTCATAATTCGGTACACTTTCGTAAATAATTTTTTCTATCTTGCTTATGACGCATTTCTATTTTTCACAATTATGTAAAATGAAGTCGGTTTCTAATGAAATAAAAACAATAATTTAACAATTTTTATAGAAAAATATAACATTATATATATTCAATTGAAATTTAATATATTATTACGAGATCAAAAGAAACTTTTTTCTTTAATAACAATTATTTATTAAAATAATTTGGGCATATCTACTGATAAATAAATGATATGGTTTTTTTCGGTTTTTAAAAATATTTAGCCGTTTTTTCGCAAACAATTCTCATAATTAGTTTATAAAATTATTTTTCTTAGCTACTTTTGTTAACAATCTTTTTTTGAATTCGAAAAACTTGAATTTTATAAATTGTAAGAATAAAATAATAATTAGAATAGTTATGGTTTGCAAAAAAAACGTTTATTACAAGTCACAGGTCCTTTTTTATTAAAAAATTCATGACCTTCAAACTTTATTTCAATATTGCGCACAATTTCATTTGTATCGAAATTCTCTGCTGTTTTTCTCAAACACATTTCACAATTTCATCAGAAATAATTCGACCCTTTTTTTAATTTATTTTTAATAACTCAGTACTTTGTCCTAAACAATCTTTTCTGCCTTGCTTATATCCTAAAATTCATCTACCGTCTCAGATGTCAAAAAGTATATACACTTATTTTACAATAAAAATTTTGTAAAATAAAGGTATTCTTTTCCTTTCTTAAGAACCCCACTTACAATTTTGTTCTTTCTTCCATTTCTTTCGATATCGATCACCCAAGACTCCCGGATAACTAAAAATTAAGGGCACCCACTCGGCCACAAAAAAATGTGCGGGTGAAAGGATTTGTCCCTTCCGAGGTAGGCTAGGGTAAAAAAATATGAGTCACCCTACTTTATATCTACAGGGATTTGCCTTCCTGGCATTGATCTAGCGCGTGGACCAAAAAGAGAGGAAAAAAAAGAGATGCGTAAAAAATTATTCATGAGACTCGCATACTGCTGTATGCACGAACGACATAGACATAGTCGCGGGGTACGGAATTAGAAGGGGTTGAAAAAAATTGGACGGTTTTCGTCCCCTATCTTTTTTTTCTTCCCCCGTACACTTTTTACATTTCTTCACTGGGCGCAATTCAATTTACGCGACGTGATTAATGACGATTTTCGGTGCTGAAACTAGAATGGCGCGCCCTATTACGCTTTTAAGACGCGACGCTTCTTTTTCCCGAGAGATTTTTTAAGGAAGAACCGTCTTTGGAAACGTAATTAGTGTGCCTTACGAGATGGGGTTGAGAGGCAAGTTAAAAAAAATCGTTACGGAGTTTTTTTACGTCAAGGGTGGCTTCCACTGCCCTCGAGGGTCACACCCTTGCATCTCTCAGGGTATCTCCTTTTTTTACAGCTTCCTTACACCCACAACCAAGAAAAAAGACGCGAGGGTCTTCGCGAAATGAGATAAAAAATTTTTTCCAACATGTTGAATTATTACTGAGTTGCTCAAGGGGTATTTTGCATTACAAGGATACTTTGAAATTGGAGATTCTATTGATGTCAATGTGGAAAATCTGCATTTGAAAGGGGGATTCGCTTTTTTCAATAACTTTCTTCTGAGAAAGTATTATAGAGATTATAATAATGTTTTGTTTATTTGAAAGTGCATATCAAAGCCTGTAATTTCAATTTTTTTACAGAGTAATAAAATGTACAAAATTACAAGTTGATATAATTCTAAACAAAGATATTGTTTTTTTATGAATGTAAACAATTTATAATATGCACAATGTAAACAATGCACCAAAAATTTATGCACAATAGATACCCTCCCATATTTTCTGTTGCCCTGGTTATGAGGTAAGAGTAAAAAAAGGTATAATATTCTGTAAAACGTTTCGTTTTGTGAACGAGTGACTCGACAAATAGTATGAATGAAAATGTGAGTATGCATCTTTATGCGAACTACACGATCTTTTGGAATAGACGACACTCGCGAGACCTTCATCGTTGCGAAAGACGACAATCGCGGACAAGCTGAGAGGTCAAAGTTCCTCCGCGTTGAAAGTGGCATGCGCGTCATAGTTTCCCTCCAGTCCTCAGCACGTCCATCCCTTTTTCACGTAAAGGGTTGGGCAATTTTCCGCCATCCTGTCCGTGAAAAAGAGGAAATGGAGGGAAAGCGTTTCTTGGAGTTACATTTGTACACGTCGTTTATTCAAGCAAGACAGACGTCTATTACAGCCAGGCGTGTAGGCAGAAAGGAGTTTTGGGGGTTTAATAAAAAATAATACATGTAATAAATTAGAAAATATTGGAAAATTTAAAGTATAAAAAAAATTATTATCAAAAATGTGCTTACTGAAATCTACTATCTAATTTTCAGAGTAATATTAGTGATCATTATTGTATAATATAAATAAAAATAATAAAAATACAGTACTATACATTACGTTATTCAAAACTTAAACTTATAACTGTAAAAAAAAGTTTTCGTAATTTTTCTGATTTCCTATGGAGCAAAATTGCAAGACTCGTAGAATTAGTTTACGACAATATACAGAACGAATTTTTTTGTAGCAGTAACTTTTTTTTTGTTGCCTCGACAAATATTTTAGCACAATTACTATGCAACGAAATTTCATGCATAATGATTGAAATAGAACAAAAAGAAAAAGGTTATGAAAATTAATAATATATATTTATATAAAAATTGAAAAATAAGGCATGAAAAGAATAATTATTAACAAAAATGTTCTTACTGAAATCTACTATCTAATTTGTAGAGTAATATTAGTGATAATTATTATAGAATATAAAGAAATTATTAAAAATACAGTAATATACATTACGTTATTCAAAACTTAATATACTTATAACTGTAAAAAAAAGTTTTCGTAATTTTTCTAATTTCCTATGGAGCAAAATTATAAGACTCCTAGAAATATTTTACCACAATATATATAACGAATTTTTTTGTAACAGTAACTTATTTTTTATTGCCTCGACAAATATTTTAGCACAATTACTGTGCAACGAAATGTCATGCATAATGAATCAAATAGAAAAAATAGAAAAAAATTTATGATGATAGATAATATAGGTAAGGTAAGTTTCCCCGTTGTGGCCATGCGCCGGTTATGGCCGCCCCTGGATAATTTTTGACAAGGGGCAAATACAGTTGATATGGCAATCGTCGTTGGTGTACGATACCAACGTTATGTTTTCTGATAATCCTACTGTCAAAAGTTCCATACGCGAAGTTGCTACTGTCAGTAAAATTGTCTTGCGTGTTTCTGTCGACGTTGATGTAATTTCGTGTCGTGTTGAAAGTGCAAATAATAACAGTTAGTAACTTCAAAAAGGCGAGTGCAATATATTTTTATAAAGGGAAAACAACATATTTTATGATAATGTTTCGT
>JAPYZL010152569.1:0-14774 GCA_030522825.1 Platygaster orseoliae
CACCCCAGATTCGGACATAGATTTGATTCAACTTTGATCAAATCTGGAGTTCGATCCCAGATTTGATCAAAGTTGGATCAAATCTATGTCCGAATCTGGGGTGTGGTTTTCCGGGCCGTTGGGACCTATTTTATAAGCTGGATCTGTAACTCATAAATTACAAGAGTATGAGGATAATTACAGCCAGCAAAGGGTAGATTAAGTTCTACCCGCTTATTGAATCCAAACTGATCCAAGCACAATGTCACATTATATCCAGAATATTTATTTGTATTCTCTTGACAAATCAACGCATCTGACAATTTTTTTCTCTTATAGTGCACAGTATTAATATGTGGCGTGGACTGACAAAATCTACCTAACAGCCCATTCCATTGGGCGCATCATAAGGTCTAACAGAGTTAGAAAGTAAGCCCAAAGGAATGTGTTGTTAGGTAGGTTTTGTCAGTCCACGCCACATATGTGAGACTCCACGAGAAAAGCGACTTAACTTAGTATTATCGTTTGGTTCATTTTCCAATCTACAGAAAATGAAGAATAATCTCCTGGCAAAGCTGCATCCCTTGATGTAATTCTATCAAACGTTACGCTCAAGTGCCAAGTTTTTGACTCTTAATTCAATAAAAACTGTTTTTATTCATAATTACGTGAATGTACATACTGTTTTCTTGAAAATTATTGATAAAAGACGCAAAATATAAACTACTGTAAAAAAATATTGATTCGACGAAACAAATTACATACTACGTTTTTCAAACTGCACAATTTATACGTAAGCCCTGTCAACACCAAAAATGGACTTTTTTCGAGAATGATACAAAAATATGATACAAAAATGTATAAAGAAGCAAGGTTAGAACTTAAGGAAACATTTTTGACCATCACATGCAGATTTTTTGGTCTGATTGCCGAAAAACAGCATGGGATACAAGAGGGATATAAGGGGGATACTATAGGTGGACACGCAGTTACGTCCCCGAGCTTTGTCATGGTCGTATGAAAACAAATTAATGCACTTTTCACTCATATATTACGGATTTTTCAATATTTTCTACAATGTTGGATATTCTATATTTTTGTTAAATTTCAATTTAAAAGATTTAGAACTCGATTATTTGCGAAAAAATTTTCAAAGTTTTTTATAACATCTGTATTGTATTTAGATTCAGCTAATCAAAAATTAGTTATTTTAATTTTTATGCCCTTAATATTGTTTCTCAGTTCAAGTGATTGAGAAAAAGAAGAAAATGACCAATTACGCTAAAAATGATAATAAATCACTCTAAATCGATAAATGATAGATTTATTTGGAATTTCGTTTTTTAAACAAATTTTTCATAACAAGTTCTTTTCAAAAATTTAATTTCTATATGTTATTTATTACACAAATTATTTTATTTTTCAACCATGTACGACTTAAGTCAATAATAATTGAAGTTTGCATTTTTGAAAAGATTAGATTTAAAAATGTGTATTTGGAAAAATCGAATCAGTAACTGGGACAAAAAATCCGTTAATCTTTCACTGATTAGACATGTACTATAAAATTTTTTCTTTTTCGGGTAATAATTCGTGTTTGCCATTTCTGTGAACGTTCATATATCCTTTTGCATTCATTATCCTTTTAGAGACGAAGTAGTATTCAAATGTCAGTATTTTAACTTCTTATGGATATTTTTGCAACCTTGTTTTTCTGAGCGCGTTCATATTTTCTGGTGAAAAAGTCTTTGCATTTAGAAAAAGCGAAGATGTTAATGAACGCGTTCGTGTCGTATGCTAGCGCCGAGTATGATTGGGTATAAATAATGTGAACGTACTTAAAGAGCTGCATAAACACCTTGTCCTTCATTAACTTTTTGTGCGTCCACATTCGTGATAACGACACGCGACAGAAATATTTCGATGTTTGTTAACTCATTTTCATCAATACTGACATGGGGTAATTGGATAAAATTAATTAATTATTTCATGTAAAAACTAAAATTCAATGAGCAATAGACAACATTTTGTATAAATATCAAAAATACAGATTTTTGTAATTCAATATAAAACAATTAGGAAATTGCATAAACTGTCAACTCCCTACCAAAAAAACTACTTGAAAATTAATTTTTTCTAACAGTTTTTAAATGAACGGCCTAAAAAATATTTTTCTTCAAATTCAGCTCTGCTAATTCGTCTTTTAAACGGAGATTTCAATGCTAGTCAAAGAAACATCAATTTATCAAATGACTCAGTCAGTCAAATGTCAACATAATATGGTTTTCCTAGATATTTTTTGCCAGTTTCTTCACTCAACTTTGATCCTCAATTCTAAAAGCTTCTCTTCTCATGCATTGCAAATCTTTCGAAACAGACTTACTGTTTTTTTCTTTCCAAGAAAATATCACGAGACGCATTACTCACGCGGTTTTTCGTCCTCACTTTTAAAAAGTAATGGAATCGTTAAACGTTCTTATTACGAGTGCATATGCAAATTGTGCACAACGTCAGAAGTTTTCAGAGATTTGACGTAGAAAAAAATTCTCGGAAAGTTTTGCATTTCGAGCTTGCTTTGAATCAAAAAATCCAGGCGAGAATTTTAGATGTGCTTTTTGGGTTGATAAAAGAAACAGGAATTCCAATAATTATTCGATTTCGCTAATACTGAGAAATTTTTTTATTCTAAATTTATGTCTTTTGTAAACATGAAGCAGTGAACTCGAAAACGTTGAAAATTATGAGGCTCGAAAAAGGTAACTTTCTGAGAGTAGAAGCGATTTATCATTCACGAATGAGTATTTTTTGTGAGATTTATTAGTTATTGTAAGTAAATTTATTCAATTTGGAATAATGTTTATTTTATTATATATTCATGAGGGAAAGTGTAACTATTTTTTTTTTTTTTTTTTTTTTTTTTAATTAAAATTAATTTTGATGACAAACAATTTTGGAAGGTTAATGAAAATTTTGTGAATAAGATTTATTATCTGTTAGATTCAGTTCCTTAAATTTATGATATGTTATGTACGACTGTTTGAATTTAAATAATGAGTAGAATTTTATGAGTTAATAATTACGTATTGTAAGTACTTAATTTTTTATTGGTTTTCCTCAACAATTTTCTATAAAAACTTTGAAAATAACATATTTTTAAACATTATATTATAAAAGTTCATTTTTATATCAATATTGCAAATTGTACACAGAAATATAAAATATTTTGGTTTGGTTGACTTGAATAAATTTTAAGTTCAGGCAAAGAAATTCTTTTCGACTCTAACGAATTTCATTTCAGTCAAAAAAATTTACGTTTCTCCTAAATTGAATTCGTTTGTCTGAACCAAAAATTTATTCAAGTAAATAAAATATGTTGGTCAAATAATGGGTTCCCGGTCACTTTCCCGACTGAAAAATCCCGACAGACCTTTTACCCGACAGACCATTATCCCGACAACCTTTTTCCCGACAAGGTTTTTCACGCTGCGCGTTTGTGTTCAACCTGTTGATTTTTATATAAAGAATAGTTTTAGAGAGCTCAAACTATCCAAAAAGTTCGATAATATACTTAAGATTATGACAAGCGATTATGAACAAAAGTAAACAAAAATTATGTTGATACGTTAAAAGTAAGTAATGCTTTGTAAGTTTTACAAAACATGAATTTTTCGTTTAAAAAAAAAATCAGATTTTATTTTTATTTCACCAAAACATGCATTCATTTTTCAAAAGCTACCTTTTGAAAAAAGAAATGTAGAAAATTACAAAATCAAATAAGAAGTATTGTCAGAGGTTATGAAACATACAAGGCTGAAATAAAAATACTCGAATACCTACAAAATTTGGCTTTCACAATCATTATTTAAAATAAATATGTACATGGGAAATAAACTATTGTAAAAAAAAGATTTTTGTCGGGATCATAACAGACTATGTCTGTCGGGAAAAAGGTTGTCGGGATAATGGTCTGTCGGGATTTTTCAGTCGGGAAAATGGACGGTAATCCAAAAAACGATCAAAGGTTTGTTTGAGCAAACCAATTTGGTTTTTCAGGTTTTATAATATTTTATTAATAATATATTTATATTATTCATAATAGTTTTTAAATATTTTCGTATTTATGATATTTTTTTAATTATAATAACTATATAATTACAATTTCAATTTTTTTGAAATTTATTTTATTTTATAATTATAATATAATATAATTTATAATATTTTTTTAATAATAACTATATGAAAGTTTTGAGGTAGCTGAAATTTTTTCGTTGTTTCCGCTAAAATATTTGGTTTTTCTTCAGCAATATTCAACAGCCAAACAATTTCTTGTGTTTGTATCACAAAATTTATACTAGTTGAATAATTCGAAAAACGTATTTATTCAAAATTTGTAATTATTTTCATCATTGCATTCAAAATTTTAGAACCATTGGTGGTCCACATATTTTAGAGGGTTTTTTTGATAATTTTTTTATTTAATCAAATCCAGTAATTTCAATGATTTCAGGTCATTTCATCAATTAAATTAAATTAATAAATATTATAAACTAAGTCGTTTCATTATTATACGTCTTCAGTCATTATTTCAACAAGGCGAATTTCTCCAAAAACCAAAAATCCAAATAATACCATTTTCAAGTCTATAAGCATAAACTTTTTTCCAACACTAACATTTTTATTCTTTCCATCACCTTTTATTCCTCCTAAAAAATTTTCATAACTTCTTAAAATTTACCTTATTTCTCACAATTCGCCACGAATCACAATATTTTCCTCACTTCAAAACTTTTCATCATATTTCGCAATACTCCACATCAATTCACAAACATACGTGATTTTTCGCAACATCTTCCGCATTCGAATTCTCGGCACCCTTGAAAAATCCGGATCCGGAAGTTGCCCTCCCCCCTCCCCTTCCCCCCTTGACCTGGAAGTCCATGATCTGAGTCCACAATTGGAAACAAAAAACCCTCGAAAGTGGGGATAATGTAATCATCCCGGGGACATTAGGACTTCGCACATTTTCCCACTTTGCGAGCGCGCGATTTGCGTAATAAGTCGTCGTCAGGGACCAAGAGTTGCATATAAAAGCCGAGATCGCAGAATCTATCGACGCACTAGCACCTGATTAACGCTATTACTCAGGTGAGAATCGGACTCGGCGCAAATTCGCGAACTCGCCTCGAATAAAAATTTTCCAGTCTCGCGAACATTGGCAATCGCATAATCTTCGCGCGTCGAGTGTGTTTCGAAATGTCATTAAATGCATGCGAAACTAAGTGAAGTGCTTCTGAAGGCAAATGGTTCTTGCTTTCACTCTACGAGTTTTTTTAAATTTAAACTCATTACCACGCGTTTCTTAATCATGATCGGGTTTTTCTGCGAAGTTTTTTTTCTGAATGGAGTGCATAGGACTTTGCCTTGAAATTTTCGTGTTCAAGGTCTAACTGTGGTTGTTGGGAGGAGGGATTTCGCAAAATTAGTATGTTTCGTGGTACATATTTATGGTAAAAAGTAATGGAGTGTTGTACATGGAGAGAAATGGTTTGGTTACAGCAACCAATGATTTAGTGAAATGTGGACATGCTAAAGTATTGGGTGCTACAACCAAAACTTTGGTCATGACAACCAAAGCTTCCGTTATAGCAACTAATGTTCAATTTTCATGACTGATCATGAGGTTGCAATAACCAATAATTTGGTTATCATGCCTAAAGTTCTGGTGGTACTACCCAAAACTTTGGTGGGCTCATACTTTACTAAATCAATGGTTGCTGTAACCAAAAATTTTTCTCCGTGTAACTTTTACAATGTTACTGTAAATTTTGTCACTTTTATCTTACTTATTACAAAATTGTATGGTGAAATAGTTGTGTTGTAAAGATTACTGTATGTAAGTTTTTAACAGATAATATACGCACTGAAAAACCGATTTAGTTTTTTTAGTTCAGACAAACAAATTTTAATCGAGTCAAAAAAATTTACGTTTTTGCTAACTTGAATTGGTTTGTCTGAGTTAAAAAATTTTACAAAAAAAGAGATTTGTTTGTCTGAACTGAAAATTTATTAAAGTAAACAAAATAACGACCAAACGTTTGTTTGAGCCAACAAAAATGGTTTTTTAGTGCAAGAAGTTGAAATGTTTGGAATGAAAATTTTACTGTATAAATCGTATATTTTACTGTACTAGTACACAGAATTAATTATCCTTGTATAGTGAAATATCAATAAAATTATTTAACTTTTTATTATTTATGTTTCCAGTTCGTACAATCTGATTTAGGATATGCAAAAAAAATGTATCGTCAGTATTTAGCAATAATTCATATAATTTTGTTTAATATACAATATACCTTTGAAATTTCAATCATTAAAAGTTGCATTATAATACAATAAAATTATTTAAATTTAATTGCGAAAAATTTTTAATTTAAAAATAATATAATATGTAAATGTGAAAAATATCATGATTCTCAATATAAAAAATAAAAAACTTACATTACTGGGAAACGAACGAAAGTATAGCAAAAAAAACTATAGAAATTTTATCACTGGAAAAACTAAAGGCTATTGTTAAAATGTAGATTATTAGGAATTACAATATAATATTGCAGAAAGTACAAAAGAAGTATTTAATATATAAAATGCAATACATCTTGGAGTTTGACAACAAATATCTACTACTACAATATAATTTGAAAATATTATTAAAAAAATTCAACAAAAAATACAATAAATAATTAACAAAAAGTACGAAATTCCAGACTGATTCCACAGGACAATATATTATTATTTAAGTATTATATTTTTTTATTTAGCGCGAACTGGAAACATTATTAACAAAAAGTAAGACGATTAAATTGATATTTCACTATACAAGGGTACAAAATTCTGTGTACTAGTATATTAGAATATACGGTTCATATAGTTTTGAACTTATAAAGCTTAATTATTAATTTTATAAAATTCACATTAATTAAAATTATTAAATTAAATTTTCAATTTATAAAACCATAGTATCAATTTATAAGCTTATGAAAATTTTAATTCTGAACATTTTCTTTTTTCTCATATTACATATTGTAAAACATATTGTAGTGGATAGGATAAAAATAACCAATTTTGCAATAACATTGAAAAAGTTGCAATATTTCTGTAATTTTTATTATAAATATGTCGAAAAGTACTAACATTTTTTCGCAGTTCATTCTTAAATTTGTAAGAAATTATTTTCTACATTGGTTATGATATTTTATTTTCAATAAAGCGCACTACAAAAATTTTATCGTAATAAATCATAGACACATCAATAAAAATACTGCAATAATGACATCGTTTTATGGCAAAATTAACCGTTTTTTGTATTGATCATCAAATCATATAGCATTATACACAATGATTGTATACCACACCATATAAAATTTTTCACTAGAAATAAATGCTCTAATCCCACACTGAAAAACCAATTCGGTAGGATAAAAAAAAACGTTTAGTCCTTATTTAACCCTTACTAGGCACACTGGGATCATTTGCACCCCACTAAAAATGGCCCTGTTTGTGACCAGCACAATTACACACTTTTCTGAAAATTTTTTTATAATACTCAATACAAATTTTTGAACATATAACCTTAACATCTTCAAAGAGTAGGCTCTGAACAAGTGTCAAAAAATTTGGCGACTGAAAATATTAATTAGTTTATTTGTAATTGAAATTTTTGTCGTTGGGGTGCAGATGGTCCCAGTGTGCCAAGCATGTGTTTCCACGGAAGTGTGCCAAGTAAGGGTTAACCAACCAAATATTTAATTTCTTAAAATAAATTCATAGTTCAAGTTAGAAGAAACGTACATTTTTTTGACTGAAACAAAACTCATTACATTTTAATAAAATTTATTTGTCTGAAAGAAAAATTTATTCAAGTGAACCAAATTGTTTTTTCAGTGCAGTACCAAATGGTATAGTAATTTTTTTTGTATGTTAATAGTAGTTTTCTTCGTCATTTTTCTCACAGTGTGTGTTTGTGAATATTTTCTGAGATTCGTGCGTTAGGAAAATGAGAATTTCTACCATCACTGATTGTGAGTTATAAGAAGTTAGTATTTCTTTTTTAAGAGATATGGTGCGAGCAGCGTTTCTTTGCTTGGCCTTCGCGATTCTCGTTTCGGCGGAATCACAGGATAAATACACGACCAAGTTCGATAATATAGATGTGGACGGAATCCTCCGCAATGAAAGATTGCTCAAACCGTACCTCAATTGCCTTCTGAAAGAAGGATCGCCTTGCACCGCCGAAGCTCGAGAATTGAAAAGTAAGGAAGAAAATTTTTCTTTATTTTTATTTTCATAATTTATTGGTTTTTTATTATAATTTATTACATTGGCTAAGAGTTATTCCAGCAAAAATTTTTCGTGTATGAAGAATTTTGAGAATAGCTATTTTAGTTATTTGGTGCAATATGTCTTTATGAATCGCATAGATATGAATAAAGAGTAGTTTTGTGTGAGTGTTTTTGATGTAATATGATAAATTATGCAGTTCATTTTTTTATTAACTTTTTATTTGAGATTGTGATGTGCAGGAAAAAAAATTATGTTTGGCATATTATCGGGTAATCATTTTTTGTATTTCTGTAGAATAATATTTCAAAAATCAGGATCTGAGAAATTTTGGTTTCCTTTAAATTTTTTTAATAACTTCAAAATTGTTTTTGTGATAATGTTTGTATGGTGTCTTATAATTTTCATCATTTTTATTCTTTTAATTTATTGGTTTGTCCTAATAATTTACAGAAATGCTTCTAGCAAAAGTTTTTCGAGCATGAAGAATTTTGAAAATTTCTATTTTAGTTATTTAGTGCAATTTGTCTTTATGAATCGCATATATGAATAAAAAGTAGTTTTGTGCAAGTATTTTAAATGTAATATGATAAATTATGCAGTTGTTTTTTTTTTTATTAACATTTCAACTATGATTGTGTTGCGTTAAAAAAAATTTTGTGTTTGGCATATCGGGTTTTCAGTGTATTTTTCTTGTGTTTCTGTAAAACCATTAGTGATTTTGATTCTTATAGAAAAAGTGAACATTTTTATAAGAATCAGAAATTTTTTATTAGAATTCCGTTTTTTATAAAATCGACCGTATAAAATTCTTATAAAAAAAATTTTCTCATAAAGTGACCTCATAAAAATTTTATGGAAAATTTTTTCTTATAAAAAAGAGAGACAGTTTTATAAAAAATTGTAAATTTTTTATAAAAACATATCTGAGCCCCATAATTTTTTTATAAACTTTGATATTTTTATAAAAAACTTTCCAATCCCATAAAATACTTTTCATTTTTATAAGTTTTTTTTACATAAATTTACTTGAATTAATGTTTTATAGAACAAAAATGTATAAAAAAAATTTGTATAAGAATTCCTGCAAAAAACAAAATTTTATAAAGAAAATTTTTTCCATAAAGTTTTCATATGGTCACTTTATAAAAAAAGCTTTTTTGATAAAAATTTTATAAGGTCAACCTTATAAAAATTGTAATAAAAAATTTGTGTGAGGTTTTTATAAGAATCAAAATCACTAGGGATAATAATTCGAAAATCAAGTTTTGAGAAATTTTGGTTTTCCTTAAATTTTTTTAGTAACTTCAAAACTGTTTTTGTGAGAATATTTGCATGGTGTCTTATAATTTTCATGATCTTTTTAAGATAGTACATACTCAAGTATTTTTCGTATTGAAAGATTTTGGATCAATTAAGTTTTTTTAAAATACTTGAATATTTATGTTTTTCTTTCCATTTTTGAATCGTTCGAGACTTTTTTAGCGACCTAAAAATGTGTTTGTGGTACTGCCTATATTGTGTCTGATGATTTTTACGAATTTCCAAAAAAACTGCTGAAGTTTTTTTATTTAAAGAGATTTTTGAAAAGTCATAATATTTTGAAATGTTCGAGTAATTTTCTTTTTCCTTTAGTTTTAAAAGCGTATTTGAGACCTAAATCAATAAATAAAATTTAATCAACAAAATGTAATTCATGAAAGTTATTTAAAAATTCGAGATTTCCCAATATTTTCTGAAATTTCCCTTGCGAAAAAATCCTACTGGTAGTAGGATTTTCACAAATAGTAACCAATAATAACCAATAGTAACCCATATGATAGTATTTGGTTACTATTGGTTACTATTTGTGAAAATCCTACTACGAGTAGGATTTTTTCGCAAGGGTTTGACAAATCTGCTTGATCGTGAAACGATTTTCCAGAATTTATGATGCTTTTTGTGTCACACAAAAATTGCCCACTAAAATTTAAGAAATTTAATAAAACCTAAAGTTTTTTCGTTCACGTTGGAATTTTTCCAGATATTTTGTAATGATAGTTAAAAATTTATAAAAATTATTACAAACTGCCTAAAACGCATTTTTATAAATATACAATATTTGTACAAAAATGATTCTCAAAATGCCAAGTACACGTAAAAGTTTTTTTCAAATGACACTCAAATTTTAAAAAAATGATTCACACAAGCTGAAAAATAAATTATTATTTACAGCTCTACTTCCGGACGCAATTGCATCTGCTTGTTCCAAATGCAGCGAAAAACAAAGACAAGGAGCAGAAAAAGTGATCGAACATTTGTCCAAGAAAAAGCCTGATGTTTGGGATGAAATTTTGAAAAAATACGACCCCGAAGGCGTGTACATGAAAAAATACAAAGATCAAGCGGAGAAACTGGGAATCACCCCTAAACCATCTAAATAAATAGCATCGATCTTGATTGGAAAAACGTAACATTACCAAAAATAAAAAAAAAAAAAAAAAACGAACAGGACAAAGTTTCTGTCATTCCTAGAACAATGTTGCTAACGTTAAGTTTTGAAAAAATTAATCTATTCCGAATAAAGCTTTTATTAAATTACGTGATGTGACTTTTTATTTCTTAGCCAACTTTGATGACGAAAAATTTACAAAATTTGAATTGTAAAAAACCTCAGAGTTTTTTGTTCCTTTACAACAATAAAAATCCTTATAGAAAAAAACTATTCGTGGTAAAGTGACTCATAAACTAATGACTTCACGTCTTTGCAAAAACAACAGATATTGACAAACCGTCAAAGTCAAACTATTTATCACTAACCTATGCCAACCTTTTACGAAAGTGATTATTTACAACATGGAGCGTATGACTCTGACCGGATTCCTGATACAACGTTACGCTGAAAAGTTTTTAAAATTTTATCTGAGAAAATGCCCAACTTTGTTCCACATTTGCTACGATCCCATTGGAAGTCATCAAAAACTACGAGCTCTTTTTGGATTCATTCTTGGGCTCAGTTTATCTCTAATTTTTTACAGGCTCGTAGTAGTCGATTTACAATTCGATAATTTGACAAGTTTGGTTCTGGGAACTATAATTATTGTTTCAATGTCACTGGGATGTGCTTTGTCTATTCAGGTTTGTTTAAAGATTGTTGATTAAGAAATATTATCATTATTTCATTTCATTTTATTTATTTATCATATGAATCAATATTCAAAAATAGATTGAATGAAACGTTATTGTTATTGATTAAGAGAAATTTCATTCAATTTTGGGATGGGAAATTTTCTTGTAGATTAGATGCATTACTTTATTGACATTACCTGCATTTTTTGGACGCGCTGGACGCGGATTTTTAAAAGCTCTGGTTTTGAGTTTTGCGATCGCTGGACCAATTTTTAATCTGACTTTCAACGCTAAAGAAGTGGTGCGAACTTTTGTGTGTTCCACGGAACTTACTTATAATTTGACGAAGACACGACTGGATTTGATGTTCAAGCCTTTCAAAAAGGTACGTTTTTCAGATAAAAATAATGTATAGTACTATTATTGGATAGTTCGAAAAGTGCATGAATTTTATAGTTCTAGTTGATAATCGCGAAAATTTGTAAAATCTTACTTTTTCAAATTTTGACAAATCAGAATAATAGATATTGAAAATTGAAAAGTCATACCCTTGCTATGCTCAGTGCAACTAACTTTACTTGAAAATTGGTTTTTTCTTTAAATCGAAGAATAATTTGGTCTCTTTTTTGAATTAATTAAATATCGAAAAACCAGTCATGGAAAATCAAGGAAAAGTTAGGAAATTTAGACCGAGGCCAAGAAAATTTATTTCATTAAATTAAATAGGGCCAGGAAATTTACATTAAATTGATTTATAGTTGAACTTATTTAAAGTTATATTATTTTTTGGAGAAATTCTGAAGTTGAAAACGATTAAATTTAATATTAACATAACTTAAAAAATTTTCAGTGATTTTTATGGTTTTATCTACAGATTTCTAGAATTATATGTTCTAGGATTTAAAATGTGGTAAATTTTAAGAAAAATAATCTCTGCACGGATTGTTTCAAAGATTGAAGGATTTCTGGTATTTTTAGAAGTTTTTTAGTACATGTATTTAATTTTGGTGGATTTTTAGTAATTTTTTTAGATTTATAGTATTCAGATACATTCACATACAGCTATAATTAAATGCTCTAGAATCAAAATTTTATGAATTTTGAGTAATTCTATAGATTTTTAGAAATATTACATTAACGAAAATTTAGGTATATAATAGATCTCTTGTATTTTCGTATTTTCTTGGTATTTTTAATATTTTATTTCGTTTTAAGTATTTTCATAGATTTCTACTATTTCAATACATTGCTATATATATGCTTTTTGGAATTTTATGCTCTAGAATTCGAAATTTTATACGTCATAGATATTAATTCAAATTTCCGAGAAAAAAGTTCTCTCATAGAATTCCATTACTTTCAATATATTTTCATAGTTTTCGCTGCAGTTTGAAAAATTTTCTGGTATTTTCATGGATTTCTATTTAGATTTCTAGAATTTGATGCTTCAGGAATACAATTCTTTTATATTTTCAGAGTTTTCGTAAATTGCAATTTTTATTTATTATTGACTGTTTTTTCAAAATGTTCATTTTCTACGTTATTTTAGACAAACTTTTATATCTACAATTTCCTTTAATAAAAAAATTCTTTCAAAACAAGGATTATCGTTATTTTTGAGTTATAATAAAATTAAGAACTCCAAATATTATCCGTTTTTGAAAATCTACGTGAAATAATTTGTTATGTCCTCTAAATTTAAACATGTACATTTTTGATAAATAATTGTACTTATTTTTTTTAGGATTATTGTTATTTTAACGCATTTTTTTATATTCGTATTTTCATTATTTCTTGTCGCAACTTTTTTTTATAAAAGACAACAATTATTTTTATAATTAATAATTCGGTTTCGCAGCTCGAAAATATATTTATAAAAAAATTTAAGATATTAAAAAAGATACGTTCATTCAAAATGCAGTAGACATCGCAATCTAAAATAGAACCGTTTTCTCTCGAGAAGTAGAAGTGGAAAAATAGAAAAATGCAATATGATTTTCAGTTATCAGCAATAAACAAAAATATACAATAAACTGAACACATCCAATTTTTATTCTTATTTTACCTCCTTCTTTTTTGCCTATTTCAAAAACTTACCCAAAAATTCAGATGTCTCTCTCACAGTTTGAATAAGTGAAATTTTTACTAATTCAATTAGTAGGTGAGTGATTCACTATCGAATTAGTGGAATCCCATAAGTTAGCTAAAGAAATAGTCAAATTCTACTATATGAATTATTGATTCATAAGTTCACCTCTCAATCAGTGAAATTTTTAAAACGACGAAAAAATTAGTGAATTTATTACTAATGTGATTAATGGCATTTTCACTAACCACATTAGTAGTTTCAAATTCTACTATTCAATTAGTAGAATTTTTTAAGTAACTAATGAATCAATAGATTCTCACTATTTCAAAAAGTTATTTGATGGTAAAAAAATGGTAAAAAGAAAAAAAATTACCTATTTTTAAAAAACGTGGTTCGATACTTGATTATAAGGAAACAAACATTTAAACAAATGTGTTCATATGTATAATGATTGTTTAATTTTTCCCATGTAACAATGATGAATAAGAATTTGAATACTAGATTTTCATAAATTGTACTAGTAAATATCCACTATTCTCAACAGTAACTATTCACTAATTCAATTAATCAACACTTTTCTCAATAATAAAAATCTAATAATCAACCTACAAAATTAGTGATTATTGACTTTTTCATTTGTTGAATTCTACTGAACATTTAGTGATAATGCACTAATAAGACTAGTATAAGTCTACTAATTACAGTAATGGATTTTTACTAAAGTTTGAAAGTTGTAATTCATTCATTTCTTTAGTCATAACTTACTATTTAAATTAGTAATTTTTCACTTATCTTAAGTGGCTCACTTTTCTCTTTTTCAATTACTAAAATTTCACTAATAATTATTAGTTTTCTACTACAGTAAACTTTCGTTTATTCCAATGCTCGCTTATTCCAACGATCGTGTATTCCAACTCGTTTCCGCTCGGTTATTCCAACTGGCGATGCCCCTCCACCTCTCACCACTTTCCCTGTGCGGCCTACTCACGATGCATTTTATCTCTCTCGCACACGAGATTGTTCATTGGTTGCCCCGCGTGGCGACATGGCCAATGAGAGTTACTGACAAAGACATGCGGTAGAGGTGGGAGCCCCTCCAGAGTTGGAATAACCGAATGTTTACTTTTCGCGGCGGTTGGAATAAACGAAACTTTACTGTAATTCTAGGGTGACCAGACGTCCTACTTTAGGAGGACATATCCTCCTTTTTGCTTGCTCGTCCTCCTGTCCTCCTAAACTTCACAAAATCCTCCAAACATCC
>JAPYZL010152575.1:0-30549 GCA_030522825.1 Platygaster orseoliae
CGATTTTGTAACAATTGCGCATTATAGTAAATACACGCATGAAGATAAATGAAAATCACAACATAAATCTTATTCCCTGATCATAACTAAGCAAAAAAATTTAATTCCCGAGAACCGTAGCCTCATTTTTATGTTGAAAATCGAAAAGTTTAACGAGAAAGAAAATTCACTTTGGACGCTATTTGATGCCAAAATCACAAATGCGCCTGTATTCACTGCAAAAGAGTTGATACGTCAGCCAAACTCCGTTAGTAGAACAGTAACATAGAGATGTAACTTACATGAATACCGGAAGTTGATTGAATATTTAGGTTTAAAGTTATTTTCACCGTCCCGAATAGCCCTGCGTCCCGAATATCCCCGGTCTCCCCTAATGCTCACAATTTTCCGGCTTTGCGATTTCGTCGGTATGTGCGATAAAGTTTTATTAGAGAGTATAGAGGGAATTTATGCGAATTACGTTTTGAAGAATTCATTTCTACTGTTTGTTTTGTATGTACATTATAATTATATATAAATGTACAGTATATTTCAATATCTATGGATAACGAATCACTTTTCTTAAATATCAGAAATAACTTCCCAACATTCAAGTTTTGCGGAACGCGGTGAATATTGTAGAAGCCATTCCAACGCACGTATAGTTACGAGAGCAAACATGTGATTAAGTTTTCGCGTTGTCCCAGGTTATGAAAGGTTCGCGTGGTAGGCCCATATTAAAACGAAGATCGCGATCTGAAATCGTAGAAATCCTTCTGTTCGAAGGATACTCGCTTATTAACTGTTATATACTCTTCTAAATTCCTACCCAGGTCTTGATCTGTACGTAACTACTTACCGGAATGTCTATACTTGAGGTGCCCTGCACGAAGTCTTCATTCTCCACATGGCAAAAGCCTTTCGGAAACGAGCCGATCTCGGACCCGTTTCATCGAGTATTCTCCGGTTGCATAATTTCATGTCTCGTTTATACGATTTTCCCTTTGCAAATCGTGCCAAATTACTGGACATTTCGTTGCTCATCGTGAAACTGAGAAGGGAGGAGGATAAAAATAGCTAATAAGGAAGGTATCGTGCGTTGGGAAATAAAGAGTGTGCTTTATTCCAAAACTCTAGTCTTTCGAAGAAGGGGTTATTTAAAAATTATCTCCTTTTTATTTCTCCACTTTATCTGGCCATAGCGTCATGTAAGATTCTAATTCTTCTGCAGGACTAATCGATATTTTTATGACAAGTCTGCCCCCCCCCCCGAAGTGGTTTCATGAAACTTAACAGTGGAATATAAACTGATTGTTTTAGAAAAAGTGTCAGTTTACAAGATATTTTCAACCTTCATACTATTTGCTTCTCATATCGAAAGTAAAGCAACACTTTTTTCAAAGAGAACGACCTCTGCACCTGTTTTCATTCCACTTGTGTTTGTGTTTCTCTTATCCCGTTATAATTTATTGCAAAACGCTTTAATTGTTATCTCACTGTAACGCACGATCAGCCGGTCACGGGTACGTACAGGGTCCGATCGATGCTCGCTGTCGAGCAGATCGGTAGGTGAGACTCCGCAGATGCAGCTTGAAGGTGAGTCTCAGGCGTACGTTGTGTGTACGAATCCAGTCTCGGATCCACTATAATTACGTCGAGCGACTATTCATTAAACTGATTACACCTTATCCCTGCCCTTCTCACTGCACTTATCTGACATCCCCACCAATTCAGCATTTCTCTCTTTAACAACTCACGCTAAAATCCCGTGCTATGTTGCAAGAACTTTGCAGGAGAGGGGGTCACAAGTTAACCACGTATTTTCTCTTTCGAGTTCTAATACTTGAGAAAGCATGCTTTCCATTAGATTTTTAGACCGTGAATTCTCATTTTTTGGACATGAATTAGGTTTTGATATTGAAATTGTAGTCATCGATTTAGGATTTTTTCATTGCATGAATATTATCTAAAGTGTATTAGTTTTCGTCGTGAAAATGTAAGATAATATAAAGTGAATAAACTAATCGAGTTTAATATTTAATAGTATTTAGCTATAACTAATCTATATCAAGATCAAAAATCAAGTATTGTAATCAAAAATTATATAATTACCAAAAGGAATTCAATTTGTCATATTTCCAAACGATCTTCTATGAAATTGAAAATCTTTTTCAATTATAAAAAAATCAAATTTCTATTCAAGTCCCTTACATGCGAATAACAAAAAAAATAACCTTACAGAATAAATGTTACTTAAATAACAAACTACAAATAATCAGCTTCACTTTTTCACGTCTCAATTTCCCTAATTGATACTAGTTGTTTCAAGCACGTAGTCAGTGAGGGGTCTGAGGGTGCTAAAGCCCCTCCTAAAATTTTGGAAATTTCAAAAAATGTTGCACATCTCAAAATAGTATATTTTGAAGATCATAGCAAAGCAATACAGATTACTTCAATCGTCAAAGTTTTCGAGGAACTCAATAATTTTGGACATTTACAAAATTTTGAAATTTCAAACAATTTCGCGAATTCTCGAGTCTAGGAGGATTTCGATAATTTACCGAGTTCTGAGAAACTCGGAAATGATCAGAACTCCAAAAACTTTTGAAATTACCGAATCTCTGAAAAATTCTGAAAATTAACAATATCTTTATTATTCTCGAAGATACAAGAATTTTATAAATTCCTAATTTTTTAAACGTTGCGGGATTTTCAACGATGGGTAGCATTTGTAAAGTTCAAAGAAAGTATTAGAAACATTTTAGAATTTTTTGAAATTTCGGGAATTTCAAGCATTTCAAAATATTTATAAATTTTAAAAATTTCTATAATTTTTAAAAACTCTGACGAGTTATATTTATGATTATTGGAATTTGGAAAGTTTTAATAATTTCTTTAACTGTAAAAGAGTTAAAGATCATAGTAAGATTTTCAACAATTTTTCAAATTGTAAAAGTTTGTACTATTTTTAACATTTTATTAGTCTAGAAAACTAAAAAAACCTTTTTTATTTAATAAATTTACAAATTTTCGTAGGTACATTTTAAAGATTTTAAAAACTTAAAAAATCCTGAATAAATATAATATTCATGATAAATAACCCGGCCGGGTTATGAGAGCTAATTCAATAAAAGCAAATGTCAAACTGGCCGTGTATCTATTCTGGAAACATTAGCCTCGAAATCCTTCAAATCGTTTCTCAGCACATAAAACTTCTCAACACAACAATAAAAACTTGCCAGGAATTTTTCTTTTTTTTTTTAACACGATGCACTAGAAATCTAGCAACTTTAAGCTTTCTTCGCGCAAAAAAAGGCTTTTCGATTTTCGTTTTCTGGTAAAACGATCAGTTTTTCATGTTTGACAGCTCGGCTTTCTAGGTCCGCCATGTTTGTCCTTCTATGTTTTTATCCTAGAGGTGGCGTTAAAGTCGAGCGCCGGGAAATGTTTAAATTCGTTGTTTTTTTCGCTCCATAATATTATTCTCACTACTGATAGCATAAAAATTGGGTACCTTAAGAAAATCAGGAATGTTTATTGTCTATGACATTTTATGTGCGATGTTTGATTATAATGTGCTGAAATAGTACCGAAGGTTTTTTCGAAAATCTGAGGTTTTTTCGGATCTGTACAGTTTTATTTGATATAGAGAAAAATTATAATAGAAAAAACGTGAAAATCCTGGATACCTATTAAATTTAACGGAACTAACAAGTAGAAATGAGATACATACGAAAATTCTCGAGAGACTCTAGTCATCGAAAAATTTTACTTTCTCATTTATTTTTCGGCTGGAGAGGGAAGCTGGTTCCAAGCAGTTCTAAGTTCCAAGACAAATCTGGTCAAATCTTTGTCTGTAATTGACATTTCTGACTACTTCATGTAACATCTGTTTGTGATTATTCACTGTTATAGTAAAAAGTGCTCATTTATAACTTAAGGTAAGAAACTCAAAAGAACGTAATAATAACCGAGAAAAAAAACACAAAACTTTGTTACTTCAAGTACTGATATTTTCCAGATGACACTGTAGAGAAAGTAATTGTAGTTGTTAAATCTTGTATTATCTAAATATCTTGTATTATCGTTTGTGAACCTGTATCTTTACATTTTCCTTATATAATATCATCAGCAGTAAAGAAAAATCGAAATATGAGGCTTGATGCACACGAGGTATCATCGTGCGGCACAAATAGATTTTTTTTTCAACAAGTTGCTGTTCTATAAATGTTGACATAACGAATTTTAATCATACTTATTTCTAGTAAAAATATTACTGAAATAATGTTGATATATAATTATAAAATATATAGGTACTATAAAATACAGGGTGTACCAAAATCCCCGTACCAAAATGAAATCTAATATTCCTAATATTCTTTCTAAAACTTCAAGTCGAAAAGTCCTTTGCCACTTTTTACAAAACTCACAATCAAAAAAGTTTTTCAAGTTTGAAAATTAAACAATAAATACGCTTTTTCGACAAGTGAGGATAAAAACCACGAACCAAACTCAAACCAAATTTTCTTCATATTTTTCTGAGTCAAAAAGTCCTCTGCCACTTTTCAAAAAACTTTAAACGAAAAAATATATTCAAGTTTGAAATCTGAAAAATCTGATTGGTTGAAACTTCTAACTCGAATAGCTTTTTTGATATTGGGTTTTTCGAAAAGCGGCAAAGGACTTTTCGACTTAGAAAAATATGACGAAAATTTGACTAAATTTTGGTACGTCGTTTACGTTTTTATCCCCACTCTTCGAAAAAGCCTCGTTTATTTTTTAAATTTCAAACTTGAATAACTTTTTTGATTCTCCGTTTTGTAAAAACTGGCAAAAGACTTTTCAATTTGAAATTTGAAAAGAAATATTAGATTTCTTTTTGGTACGGGGCTTTTGGTACACCCTGTATATAACATGTGAGATTATTATAACTTATATGATAAAGGGAATGAAGGTTAGATGACTTTGAGTTTGTACAAAGCATATCGTAATATTATTCGATTTTGTTGGAGTACGAGGATGAAATAACAATTGAAAGTTCAAAATAAAAATAACAAATTAGAATACCATGGCATCGAGAAGTATGACACACTCTACATTTTTCAAAAATAAAAAACAAAAATGACAAATGAAAGTGGAACTTGCCAAGGTACTATACAGTAGATGCTAGCACTTTCGGTAAGGCTTCTAGCTTTGGTTATATTCATAATGTACATAGTCATTCATGAAGGGTGCAGCTCGAGCGTAATTCCATTGACAAATCGACATAGCTTTAAGATAATAATGAAAAAAGAAGTGAAATTCCTCCCAAAAAAACATTAGAAATGTTAACAAAGAGCTAATTCATGTTTTTTATCATTAATGAAAAAATTCTGATCGGGAACATAGTGACAATCTCGTATTATTTTCTATGCCAAATCCACCTCCTTGTTAATATGTCGACAAATGAGAGTTCTGAAATCAACCGAGCTAACTCTCAACATAATTGTTAAGTTGTTTGAAAAATAACTAAACGATATTTTAACCATACGTTTTTGAACATGACTTTTATTATAAGACAGTAGCGTAAATGTAAAAAAAAATTTCGAAAACAAAATTTAGTGAACCAGCTCTTAAAATAATTTTTTCATCGTACTTTTTGATATGCTATATTCATCACGTCAAAACATTTTTTTCTCCCATTTAATAGCCTTTCTTCGATATTTCGGCCAAAAGTTTTTCTACATGATATATGTAACTTACATGAAAAAGGGAATGAAGGTTGGATCACTTTGAGTTTGTACAAGGCATATCGTATTAATATTATTCAATTTTGTTGGAATTTGGAATACGATTATGTAACTTATATATAAAACGAAAATTGTTTTAAGAGCTGGTTCGCCGATTTTTGTTCTAGAAATTTTTTTTTTACATTTACCCTACTGTCTTATAATAAAAGTCATGTTCAAAAACGTATGGTTAAAATATCGGTTAGTTATTTTTCAAATAACTTAACAATTATCTTGAGAGATAACTTAGTTGATTTCAGAACTCTCATTTGTGGTTATTGAAATTTCGGAAATTTTATGAATTTCTCAAATTTTGAGAAGTTGATGATTTCGAACATAATAAGAGTGTGAACAATTTTTCAAATTTAAAAAGTATGAGGTATCTTGGAATTTTTAAAAGCCTATAAAATTTTGACAATTTTCCGAATTTTTATAAATTTTAAAAATTTGTAGAAGTTTCGAAAACTGTTAAAATTTAAAATATTTATGATTATAGAAATGTAAAAACTTGTACTAACTTTTTAAATTCTGAGGAAGTTGATAGTTTTGAATATTTTTAGATTTCTACCAATTTTGAAAACTTCAAAAAGTTTGCAGTATTCTAAACATTTCAAAAGTATAGAAAATTTTGACAATTTTTTGAGAATCAAAAACTTTTAAATTTTTATGCATTTCAGAAAATTTCGAAAGGTTCAAAAACTATAAAAATTTATTATATTTATGATTATATTGACATTTCAAAAGTTTTACTAATTCTAAAATTTTGAAAACCTTAATAATTTCAAACATTGTCAGATTTGTAACAATTTTAAAAATTTTAAGAGTTTGGAGTACTAATGAAACATTTAGAAAGTCCAGAAAACTTTGACAATTTTTAGAATTTCACAAATTTTGAGAACTTGAGAGATTTAAAACAGTTACAAAGATCTTGAGAATTTGGAACGTTTTTAATAATAATTCTCTAATAAAATTATTATTTTCAAACTTGGTGAAACACACGCGAGTAAAAAATCACACCTTAGCCTCTCCCGAACAAAATTTCTGGCTACGTCCTTGAGTTGTTTTAATTCATAACAAGCGATACCCAATTTTTTCATTCATTTTGTTTACGAATGAAAGTATTTAAATAGATCGATAGTTGGAAGTACTGGTTTTTGTTTCAAATTCTACTATAATTAGATTCTCGATTCCTCCTTTCAAACAATCGTGACCATGATTTCACCTCTAAATTTTAATTTGCTTATGATAAAAAGTCTCTATTATTGAAGATCATTTTCGTGGCAAAATGTTTGCGGTCGGCACCCGATGTTTACTTTGTGTTTTCAGAGACAAAAAATCGCTAACACGCAACGTATACCAAATTACGCTAGTTACGGAATCACACTAAATTACACTAGTAAATTATACTAAAACTCTCCAAGATCATTCAGTTTCATAGAATTTCGTTGGAGTAAAGTGTGACTCTCTGGTAAATGACCAATCACGTGCATATAAAACAATAAACTGTCCTTTTTTCGTAAACAAATTTCTAAATAAGTTCTTTCTTGGAACGAACGCATCTATAAATGACGTTCCAGGTGAAACTTCACAAGTGAAGATAATTCTTCGATAAAATAGTTTTTATGCTCAATGTTTTTTGTACCTTAATATCATAAACACGTTTAAATTCAGCGCGCAAGGAAAGAAGGTAACGGTGTAAAAAGATGGCTTCAGGGCTTGTAGAAACTGCAAGAAGCGCTCGTCTACAAGGAGACCTAGGTAGGTTATCGCTGGTGAGGTTGGAGAACGTAGCAATTATCAGCCGTTCCTCGCAAATAGCGGATGGTTAGTGATAATTATCTCAGCAGAAAAGCCATTGGAGCAGCATCTCGATCGAGCGATCTTTATACCGGGTGACGTGCAACGAAGTATGTTATTCAAACGAGATGTGTGGGGTGGAAAGTCATAAAAGAAGAAACTAAAATCATTATATTCAACGCAAAAAAGATGAACACACCAATTGTTAGCTGCGGAAAAGGAATAAGTTAAAATATCAAGTCATGAGCTGTTTACGATTTGTAATTAGTTGTAGTTCAAGCGTTACATTTATTTTTTAGGTAATTAACAGAATCGGAAAACGATATCGATATTAATGATTTAGAAATTTGAAGTTTTTCATGTCTTACTGCCATTATGATTTCATCCTAAACACAATTCTAACTCAGCATCGTCTAAGAGCAGATGATAGGTAACGTAAAATGGTTGACGAAGATAATCATAAAGGACCCAGTCCTTAGATTCCAATAATGGGGCTTGTAACCTATTTTCATTCGTATCCACGTCTATTTGATGTTATATTAAAACAAGACACCCGGTTGTTGGCACGGCGAATAAGCGATGAATGTGAGTAACCAACGACGTGCTAAGTACTAGCATCCGCAAAATAAGCATGCAAAAAGCTCGGTATATCGGTGTAGTACGGGTGTGCTCCACCTATACACGAGGTAGATGATTTTCTCTGTGATCTTTGCTCTCGTTCGTTCTGATTTATCCGAATCGGCTGGATTGTGGGAACTCGGGATGCACTTTGATAATGAGACTCCCGTTTCATTCCCGAAGAAAATGATAGGCGATGGTGTGTATTTTGAACACGCCGATATAATTTAGAATAATACTCGTGTTAACAGAGCATTTTTATTACAATGTCGAAAATGATACGTTCCGTAAGATTATGTTTGCAGTCCCTATAATATTTGATGTCTCGTTACAGGAAGCACGGGGAGTGAGGTACCTTTGCACGTGATACTTAGGCAATACTATAGGAATCGTTTGAACCTGATTTTGGTTATGTTTATTTAGACATTCAATAAGGTAAGCATACATAATAAATTTGAGGTTAATTGAAAATCGCATATATGGGTTGTTGTAATACTTAGTTCATTTTTGGACTGCACTGAAAAAAATATTTAGCTCAAAATGCCTTATTTGTGGCGTGATATCGTTTTAAAAAATTACTAACCATTTTTCTATTGTTCATATTGTAGTCTATATTATGACCATGAAACATTAATAAATAGGAGCACAACCCAGGGATGTATACAAGGTAACCAAAATTTACGAGGTAAGCGGGCGTGGTGTGTGGGGCGATGTTAGTGAAATCATCTCATCGACATATTGCGATGATTTTGGAAAGCACAAAACCCTGTAAAAATGATAAAATAATGGATAATGGGTATAAAAAAAGTTTCTGAAAATTAAAATTATTTTTCCTCTTATTTAGCATAAGTTCTTGCATACATAATAAATTTGAGAATACATAGATTTTGTTGTGTCGAATAAGGCAACTGTAAAAGAAGTCAGTCTTCTAGAAATGTATTAAATATATTTGGACAAGAAATTTCTGCAACAAACTGTATTTCTAAGCAATATGAAACATTCTTGTAATTTTTGTTTTAACCGTAGATTTTTTACTTTGCTGAAATACTCGAAACATTGAACCACCACAGATAAGCGAAATGTAAGTATTTGAGGCCCGACTTTCTAATAAGAGATGACTATGGTCACTCCAAGAGTCACTCAGATGACAATAGTCAATCGGACGTCTTCGTCAATTTTCGTGAACTGTCATAGACGCTGCGGAAGTACACGAAAACTGACGAAGAAGCCCGAGTGACTATTGTCACCCGAGTGACTATAGTCACCTCTTAGAAAATCGGGCCTCTGGTAATTCGATCGAATTATCTGATGTACATTTATGACAATAGAACGGTGAAGGATGAGAAATTTTGTTAGAGTGTGATAAAGTTTTACCAATTTTGATGTTATTTTTCAAGATAAGTACACTGTAGTATAAATTAAAAATGTGATAATTATCAACAAAAATTGTATGCTGCAAAAAATTTATAACACAGACATTCAGTTTTTATCTTCGTTGAGACGTTTGAGAGTTGGTAGATTTGTGATTAAGTAACAATTATTAAAATTTGTTCGAACAAATAAATGCCTAGAAAATTTGTCGGAGTCTAAAAGTTGAATAAAATTCTGATTCCAATTATAGTCAAATTGTTTAACTGTTTATTTATTTTCAAAAACAACATTGGAATCATATGTGCTGAAAAAAACTTTTTACCACAGACAGTCAACTTTCCAGACGTTTTTTATAGTATCCGGGACAAGTTTCAAAAAAATACCCAATTATGAAAAATACATTAAACCGACTCTTTGATGTAATTTTCAAACAAATTTCAACATCATAATTATGTTATTATATGTATAATTTTTATGACAGTGATTTCTAATTATTTATGAAAATTTATTCTACTAGCCACCTATTTCGTTATTATAAATGCAATTTTGAGATTTAATGTGTAAAATGAAAATCAGATTTTCACTGAAAACTGCAAAAAAATATCTCGGATTGCATTTGGCTTCGACAAACATAAAAATAATTAAGTAATAATAATTCAAAAAGTCAAATCCAATAATTCAAGACGAAAGTCACTGATAGTACAATTTTAACGCCATTATTCAAGAGTTAGAATTATTCGTGTTAAAAACAAAATTTTGTCTGAAACACTACGGAAATTCGTGTAAGTAAATAGCATTGTATGATTCAAACATTTGAATTTAAGTATACTTAAACGTAAATTTTTCCGACTACATGATACAATTTTATTTTAGAAAATGAAAATTTTTTATAAGAAAACAAAATACGGAATTGTACTATAGCTTTAATTTGACGACTTCAATCGTAAATTAAGAAACGTACTTTGAAGTATCACAAAGAAAATAATTTGAAGAGTTATAAATTCGAGCGGCAGACATGCAATCGAAATAACGAACATTTTTTCAAAAAACCGAAATATTTAGGAGCAAAGTTTATTTATTATTAAAATTATCACTTGCATGATTAAATTTTTTTTATTTATTATTGTGATTCTACATCATACTTAAACGCTAGCTTAGAATAGCGATTATTTTTAGTGAATAATTATAATGTTTTTAAATCAAATTATTTGCTAGCTAAAAATAGCAAAAAATTTACTCTGACGATCATTAACTCAATGATAAAATGTACTGGATATAAATAAATTTATAATAACATTTCATAATTTGTTATCCAATTACGATGCATTTAGAATCACATTCGATAACATCCAGTTTTACTAACTACAAATTTTGTAAAAGTTTTTTTTCTAAACTAATAATTTTTATTATGAATGATGGTAAAACTTAGTGAATCGACAAATATTAAATTAATAAAATTTTAGTAAGAATTCATAATTCAAACGGTACAGGTGGAATCTGACATTTGAAGGTATATCCGAAAATATATGTTTACATTAGTTTTCATTTTCAAACTACACTGTATATGCAAAAACTAAATGGTTACTCTTAGAATTCAAAGTACGTAACTCTCAAAGCTTAGTTGTTCAAATAACACTGAAAGTATGAAAGGGTTACAGAAAAACTTAAATTGGTACAGCCTATCAAGCATTTGATAGCTATTTAAGTAATCAAAGTTTTTTACTGTTAAATGTGTGAAGTAGCTTTTTGAAAAATTTTCTGGATTGAACTATTATGAGGTTCAGAATTTTCTTTTGGAAAAACAGTGCTGAGTCAGCATATATGTACATCATCAGAAAACAATACAGCAATAACTAGTATTAAAAAAAATTTTCAAGTTTTACAAAAATAACTGATATTCCTATAAAAAAAACTTGAGAAAAAGTAAAAAAATTTTACAGGTTTTCCAGGTCACAGAATTATTGGATTCATGTAGTTCAACATTGAAAAATAATTTTTTTGTAACAAAAACAAGTGATACCATGTCAGGCTTTCTTTTAATTTGTATAGACAATCTATGCTTCCAGAAGCTTGTGTCGAAAAGTAATGACTAATTGCCAATAAAATGTTTGATATGAAAACATACAAATCAAAAATAAAACAACAGTCGTTGATTATACAACTGTTGTGATTCTTCTCAGCTGATAACTGTTGTCATTCAATATGCCTTCTAACATATAATGCCTGCAAGATTTCTGACATGGAGTAATATGTGAGAAGTATTTCATTAGTACACTGCAAACAGGAAATTATTAAAATGTATTCACCATGCTCATGATTCAATCCTACTCAATCATACTTTTTGCAATGTATGACTGAAATTTATTGAATGTGACATATTCCTAATGTTTTTTTTAGCTAATGTTTGCCGAAGACATTGAACATGTTTTTTACGTAATGCGCAAGAGCCTTGTATTGCAGTAATGTCTCTTTTAATGTCTATCTCATGTATTTAAAGTAACATAATATAAATGTTTTTCAATTAATTGTCCAACGTGACCATTAAAAGATAAAGTTACAAGGGAAAATTATTTTATGTTGCAAAAGTACATTGAAAATGATCATGAATTGATAATTTCAATTTTAATGACGTATCAGAGTATTTGCAAGTAACTGAAGAACTATGTTTTTGTGTTTCAATGTATGGCGTACACAATCAAATAATAGTACTGTGAAATACAATATTTTATAGCTCTCGAGTACATTGGAATTGGTCATGAATTAATACTTCCAGTTTTAATGACGTATCAGAGTATTTGCAAGTATAACTTTCATGTTCCTCCATTCATTTTCTTTTATGAATAACAAATATCAGTCCTATAGAAAAATTTCTTGTAAGCAACACATATTTCAACCATATCAAAATTTTTAAGCTACAAAAACAGACAACTCTAGGATGCTCGATTCACTTTTGAGTTCCAAGTTATTAAAAATTCGTCAAAATATTAAGTACCGCCAACAACAGGAAAAGGAGAAATCTATTACTCCAGAGATTTCTAGCAACGATTTCAATGAATCGGAAAAAGAATGTCCTCCAGCCGCAGAAACGAGGATCAACAGTATGTACAACAACAAAGTTGACGTGAAATTTAAAAATATTTTTATTTCATGAAAAATATAATATCTTTTGCTTCAAGAAAATTACTTAAGTTTTAACTTTGTCAATTTTGCTGCGAATGAATATTATTTTAACACGAAGTAAAGATATAAGATGAAATTTGTTTAATTTGAGACTGTACATATGATATTTTTTTCTTTTTTTCAATGTATGAGGCCTAATAATCAAAATTATAGGGATTCATTTTCTAAATATTGAAACTTATCTTTGAATTTTGTGGATTATTTTTCGTTGCGAATTTGCAGAACGCTCAAAATTTCCATAAATTAAAAAATTTCCTAACTTGGAGCATTTTCCAATCATTGGTGGGTCATTCTAAATGAAATCATCCAGGCAGTTAGGGCCAATTTTTTTTTTGGCATGAAATTTTTTTTTTAGTTTTTACATCGAAATTGATTAGACACGTATTTTTTTTTGCTTGATTTTGAGTTCTTTTGTCTTAGGGAATTTTTGAAATTTGGCTTACTTGATTTTGCGCTATTGGCGCATGTTAATTTATTTTTAATGCGATAAATTTGCGAAAAAATGACGGGTTTTTGAACTTTTTTTTTCTGTTTTTAGGTAAAAGTTCCCTCATAAAGAAAAAAAAATGAAACATGATATTTTTTGGAAAAATTTTTTTCTGTTGTGATTTAAAAAAAAACGAAAAATTTTTGACTTCAAAAATTCCGGATTGCATCAGTTTTTTTTCCTTGATATTTTTTTCTTAAATAGCTATAGATAGAAATAAAACTATGTAGTAGCCTCTATTAACAGAAATTCGTTGTTTGGGAATTATGATTTTTCAAAGTTATAGTGACAGTTATTCAGTAATTTTAGGCTTCATTTAGAAAAAATGCCATCATTTCTCCAAAAGTGGCTCAATCGTTATGTTTTTTTTCTGCCATCAGTTAAAGGTTCATTTTAGAAAAGAAAATTTCAAAGACAAGTAACTTTTTGGAAATTATATTTCATAATCATCTTTTAAATGCACTAAAAATTAAATGAGTTTAAGCCCAAAAATTTGAACATTGCTTCGATTTTTCCATTCTTAATTTGTGTTTTCAATTAGTATTATATACTGACATGTATCACAAGCATTCCTTATTAACTAAAAATCGTTTTTAATGAATTTTGGTTTTTATAATTCTATGTGATAGCATTATTTTAAATAGTTTCATTATCTACCACATTACTTTATCCTAACTATGTGTTCTATCTTGTAGAGATGGTTATTAAAATGCATGAGCATGTCTAAACTTTTCTCAATTTTGAATATTTTCAAACGTGTGGTTTTTGAAGAAAATAAATAAATTCAACATTAGATTCATTTATGTAAAAAATGGCAATTCATAACGTATTTTTTACACACATTTCGATTAAGAAATATTCTCATACATTGACATTCATTGTACTAAAGTCCGTTCGTGTTGGCATGTTCTTTTTGTTTTCATGTTTGCATGTTCTCATTGTTGTTTTCATCACTCTAACCTCAAAACTGACATTTTGACGTGATTTTTAGGCTTTTGCGATTAAAAATTTTATTTGCACTCGTAAGGTCGTAAACTGTCGCCAATTTTTACTCAGCCGATTTCTTCCCTTGACTTCGTCTCGGGAGAAAACCTTCGGCTTCGCCAAAATTGAAGATAGCTCCCGAGTACGAAATTATGTATCGACAAATTGATTTTTTTATCTAAAATCGAAGATTTTTGCAAAAAAAAAAATAACTATCATAAGGGAAAGTGAACTTTTTTATGTCCATGTTCGTAAATCGAAAAAAAAATGACGTGACAGGCGTGCGAAAATCATGTAATTATCTTCAACTTTTGAAACTTTGAGCATGCCCAACAAATAAAAATTGAAGTCTTCTATACGTCAATAATAGTTCTCACGCGTACCATACATGTAAATTTGTTTTTTTGTAGTATCAATTCATACTGTTTCACGATCATTTATTCGAGGTTTTCTTAATTAAGATCATCACTCTTTTCACACATAACTAGAAGTATATATTCGTAGATTTTACTATGGTAGTTTTATCAGTAGCACCAAATCTCCGTATAAAACATTCGTGAAATTGTCAACAAATTTATATCGCTTAAAATCACCCACTTGAGATAGATTTTACATCCACAAAAAAATAATAAATCGTACATTATACGTATTAGTTCTTTCAACTAAATGAGTTAGTAAATTCAACCAACAGAACGTAGTTTGAGACTGAGTCACGTGGATTATAATTTTTAGTCAGCGATAACACTTATTTAGTAAAGCTTACTCAAAAGTTTTAGTTGTGCCTCATTACTCAGGAAAACTAACTTGATTTCTCTCAGTGTTCATCCTTAGATGTCCAATGACAATTTTCACATACTTACCCGGCAATACCCTTTCTTGCATACGCTTGTTTTGTTCTTATGCGAAATATCCAATGCGTGCTCACATTGTTGCGTGTAATTTTAAAAGTTACGACTATGCGAGCGCAGGATCGTCGAGCTGCGTTCTGGTACAGCCGCGCGACAACGCTGCGCTCTTGGCACTTTAAGGGCGCAATATCAATCTTGGATCTTGTTACACGAGTCGTTTTGGTTTATTGTTGCGCTGGGCTTGCGCGCGGAATAGGTGTCTCGTGAAGGAAAGCCACATGTCCAGGATGCCTCACGAAGAGAGAGAAATACGTTCGTGAGGGTTGGTAGGCGGCAGATACGATCTGTCGGACCAAATTGTTTTGGATTGTTGGTTAATTGGAAGCTCGTTTTGGCCAGAACGTGGCCAAGGAGCGTATGAAACGAAGGCTTTGGAGGAAAAGAGAGGGTGATAGAAAAAGCGAGAAGATAGCATTCCTATGCTCTACTCCTGCGAGCAAAAATCTAGCGATTCTTACTCGAACTGTAGACGACTTCATTCAGTCGACGTTCTAACTGACTCAGGTACAACAATAAACAAACAAAAATTCTCAAAATATCTAGTATCAATTGATTATGATATGACAACCAGATATCACAAGATAAGGGTTATTTTAGATTAACTTGGACCAACGATAAGAACTGTTACTATAACCATGAATAAAGTAGGTGCAAATTCTACTTATTTTTTGTTTATACAATGATATTGAAACACATTCTATTTTCAAATTTCTATTCCTAGCTAATATTTTCCATTTTCTTCATACCTTCATTACTCGAATTATCGAACTTTAAAGCTCTGAGAAACGACATTTTACGAGCAATAATCGTAATCTACCTCGGCACCTTTTTTACGTCGTCTTAGTGTTCAGAAGATTTTTTTACTTTACCAATTTCACTTCGCTCACGTATTGACGCAAATTGTTGATTTAACCAACGGCGCTTTTAGTTCACAAAACTACTTAGCCGGCAGTTAAGTTGCGAAAAAAATGAGCCATCAACTTTCTTGCACCCTCACTGAGCATTCTCTCGCTCCTCGCTTTCTTCACTCTTCAGTCATTACCTTCTTATTACTGGTTATCTCGTTACGAGTAACTTGTTACTCACTCACGCAACGTGTTTTTACAGACCTGAATTGACAAATTCTTGTATACTAGGATATGCAACTTTTCGAACGACCATAACGAGGAGGAACTCAATCACTGATTGTTGTTCGTCTCGATGTATGAATATGTTTTCACTGACATGAAAAGATATTTCTTGCTCTCTAAATCTTGAATCAGTCAAAAACTGATTGATTGCAATCTGTTGTCGGGTTCTTATATTTATTTCAGTGAAAGTGACAGTAAAGCCAGTCAAAGTTACAGATTTTACTGTCACTTTGACTGAAATAAATATAAGAACCCGGCAACAGATTGCAATCAGTCAGTTTTTTGACTGATTCAAATTTAGAGAGTATGGAGAAAGAATGAATTATCTAACTGCTAATGTATATAGCGTGGGAGAAGTACTTCTCCCACGGTTGTTAAGCAAAAACCTCTTATCTGAAATGAAAGGAAACGTTGACACACATGTGTGTAGAAGCGCGTTATATAATTTTCCTTTTTTTTTACATTTTCATATTTTTTTCAGTAATAATATTTTGACTGCTAATCAAAAATACAAGAGCCATTGCTGCGTCAATCATTCAGGTAATCCATTATTTCTCCTCTCGGCGGGCTCCAAAATCACATATTACTTGCAGTCATTAAATAAAATATTTTTTCCAACGCCGTGGAGAAATATAGTCCTCAACTTGAGCAAAACAGCATTTTTAACGAATATGATTGCAAAACTCGCCTTCAGCTCCTCTTTCAAACTTCATATTCGCTAAAAAAGCGAAATTTGCACTCGTTGAGAAATATACTATTATTCAACGCTCGCTAAGAATATGTAATTTTAAAGCTCTGCTGAGAGTTGGAGAAATAATGAATTATCTGACTGCTCACGCGTATAGCGTGGGAGAAGTACTTCTCCTGGTTGTTGAATATAGATAATAATATCTTCCTTCAAACATGGATTGAAACAAAAAATTAAGCTATTGCCAAAGAACGGAAAAACAATACTATGATGAGTAATTTAAAAAAAAAGGGTGTAAAAATTCATAATAATCAGAGTAGATTGGTATCGGCAAAGAAACAATAAAAAAAATTTTTAAAACTTATTATGGAATGAAACCTGTTCACTCCTGAGTTGCAGTACAAGCAGTGAGAACACGAATTTAGGCAATTGATATCTAAGTTATTAGATGCAAAAGAACGAGAGGAAGGCAAGGGAAGAACATTTTTAAAGATTATGCACTCCACGGGAGACTCCATTGAACCCTCATTCGAAATAGGTTATACGCAACCCTGCTAAATATTCCTGTGTATCTGCTTGCGGGGAAACGAACAGAGCGAAAAGACGGCCCTGCCTGTCAAATTTTATTTCTTAATTCCAAATGTTGAACAAAATTTAGAAATAAGAGACATTAAAACCCCTCAATGTTGCAAATTTTACTACCAATAAATTTTTAGGCGAATCGAAAAAGACGTATAGTTGTGGCATACATTACTCTTTTTTCTATGTATAATCTGCGAATAAAAATTATTTGACGCTGACCCGATATCAATCAGACGTTTATCTGACATTCAAACGTCGAGTCTACTTTTATCAAGTCGAAATTTCAGTAAGGTATAAAATTCCTAGCAAATAAGGACATAATTTTTTTTTTTTAATTAAAATATTTCAAATTCAAGTTTCGAAATGTACGATTGCATGATACTTTTATAAATCGTCGCTGGTTTTATTTTTTCAATCTATTATTTCGCCCTATTTTCCAAAATTTGCAAAAAAAACGACTATAGAAGTAAGTAAGACAATTTTTGTTGTCATTTTCACTTTGTTTGTCAACATTGTTTGTTGTCCCTACAAAACAAGATGAACTATATTTACTCAGATTTCCTGCAAAAGCAACAGTTTTATTCACTACAATTTTTACCGATTGAAGAGAACAAAGAACCGGAAAAGATTTCATTAATTTATCTTTTAATTTCGCGCTCACTCAACTTTGTATTCGTCAACGAGAAAACAAGATAAACTTGCCGCTGTTCGAGGATAAACATATCATCAAACGGGAGAGATCTCAGGTGCTTTATGTAAGAGGTAGTTGAGAAGTACTATTATTCTCGCAAGGTAAAGCGCACGTCAGTGATAATGTTGATGAATCGTCGCGCGGGCTGATGTAGCGCATGTATGTGTATGCGCAGGCGAGCGCTGAAGCCGCTGACTCTAGCTCTACTCGTACAGTAAAGTCCAAACTCTGACGGTTGCAAACGATTGACCAAGCCCAACGTACTTTTCCACGTATATTTTCTATGGCGTCCATGCTTTCCACACTAAATGAACTCTCGTATATGTTAACTTCTATACAACATGTATAGCGGTGAGCGATCACTTTCCTCCCCACTCGCCACGCCTGACAACATAATCATCGGTTTAACTCACACTAAACTATAGTTAGGCGCATATTGCGGTTTCAGTACCTAAAATGTGTGTTTAACTATGTAAGCCGTTCTCTTCTTCGTTCGCTTCATATGCACCTCCCCTTTTCCATCCTGTGTCCCCACCCTTCCAGTGCGATATATTATTTCGCAGATCTACACTCAGAGAAGTGATATGATATGATTAACTAAAGTCATTTAGTCAACCTTGTTTTCGTGAATTTAACTACATTTTTGAGTAGTCTATGAATAATGGAGGTATTTAAAACAACCAAGTCAACATAGTAAAAATGAGTAAATAATACAGTTTTTTTAACTGGACCTATTTAGTTATATGTAAAAAAATGATTCATTGAACTAATAGTATATTATGCAAAGTAGTGCAAGTGTCGAATTTGGCGAAGATGAGGGTTCAAGGCCGAGGTGAAGCCGAGGGTTTGAATTGTCTTCGCAAATCGTCCAAATGTAAAACTTTGAGTCTAGAAGTGCATAAAGATCTTTTTTCATAACAAGATTTCGTCTATTTAAAACAAAAAAATACTGCTTTCAAGCTGACTGAAGAATTTATTCAATCGTACTAAATACATTCTACTAAATAAATCTATTCAAATGGAAAAAAATTTTACTAGGTTGGTATGTGACTAAATTAGTTCAGTCGGGTGAAAAAAAATTTAGTTGGAAAAACCAAATTTTCCACTGAGTGTAAATAAGTCTCATTATGTTTTCTTTAAAACCTGATTTATATAGCTATTCGTGAAACAAACACAGTAAAAATAGTCTTGAAAACTCAAATTTATTGTTATCGAAAAATTTGGCAATGGAAGGTGTCTACAATTTGGCAGCACAACTTATCTCTAAAATTCTACATATGAAAAAAACTAGATAACACTCACGAAAAAATGTATCAGTTTACAAATTTTAATTTAAATCTATTTCGAAATTGACCAAATTTCCGAAATTTCTGTACACTTACAATACTTATCAGTTTTTATTGGAATGTTGAAAAATATCATCGTTATAAAAAATTGTCGATGTTTCCACATGGTTTTTAAAGTTTTATGGAATTTCTCAACTCTTAAATCATCTACAAAGTCTATAAAACTTATTTGAAATTATACTAATTAAGTTTGTCTCAAAATAATTTACAATATACAGAATAGAAAATACTTGAACATTTGAAAATTCTTAACACAAAACAAGTTATGAGAAATTTCTAATTTTTTTTCAAATTCAATAACCGGAAAGTAATTTATATAATTTTCTATACATTTAACATATTTCAAATTTTTAAAACAAATAAATTTTAAAAAATCAAATTAAAAAGTTAAAATAGCCAATGAGCTTTTTTAAAAACTGTTTAGTTTTCTGAATTTTCTATAAGTAATTGAAATTTGTTCATGTAGAGAACTGTCTGCAGCTTCTAACGGCTAATAAAAATTGTACTAAATTCATAAATTTGTTCGTCAGTTTTTTATGCCTCAACATTTTTTTAAATTTCTTTTAGAAATCTTACAGTTCCAAAAAGAGTTAATTGATGGAATATACAGAATAAGGGTGCCATTTCCACAAACCTGAATTTTCCAAATTTAATTTCTTTATTGACAATTTCAATAATTTTCAAAATTTTACAAAATTGATTATTTTATTTTCAACATAATACACTATTGATACATCTTTATGAAAAATTTCATAGTTTTCCCGATTGTTATTATAGTATTGAAGAACATCCTATGCTGTTTTCAAAGAAATATCATAATGCACAGATTTATAATATAAACTTATATATTCGTAGAATACGAACAATTTCCAAATTTCTAAGATTCTTTCATTTTTCAAAATTTTCGTAAATAAATATTTCATTCCACAGGAAGTTAATCCGTATAGCTTGTGAAATAGTTTGTTCTGCAGGAATGGGATTTATTTCCGACAAAAAATAAGTTAAAAGTTGAAAAGGAGGCCAACGAAAAAAAAAAAAAAATGAGCGTTTTGCATGAATACATTTATATTACGTTTGTTTGTTTTTGTTTTTTTCGTTGAGTCTTCTTATAAATTTTTAACTTATTGTTTGTAGAAAAAAATACTTCACTTCCTGCGGAACAAACTATTTCACAAGCTATACGGATTAACTTCCTGCGGAATTAAATATTCCACGAGCTGTGGATTCTTCGACAATAATATATTTTAAGGTGAAATTTGGTTTTTTGGGTTTTGTTTCCTTTAATAAATTTTATTGTTTGTTTTTTAGTTGTCAGATGCTTTGGTGAATGCTGACTTTATTTTCTCCAGTTAAAAAAGTTTCAAAAAACAATGATTCTAGAATTATTCATTTCTATTGAAATATGTTTTTTTAATAATTTTTTTTAAATAATTTTTTATTAAAACCATGCGTTTTGCATTAATGCTCCACGCAAGGAACATGAGTATAACATTAATGCACCACGAAAGGAACATGAGTGTTACATTCGTTTGACACAAGCATAACATTAATGTTGCATTCATGGCGGGACTAATGCTACATGAATGTCGCATACATGCTGAACATGAGTGTTACATTATGTTTCACACCATGTTGCATGAATGTTACTGGCGTGTATCCTAGACATATGTTACATGAATGTTTCATAAATGTTATCATGAGTGTTCCATTAATGCACATTAATGTAGCACATGTGAAACACGCATGCTGCATACGGTTAGCATTAAATGTTGCATTCATGTTACATGAATGTCTTTTTTTCACGGGAGTTTTTGAGATAGGAAGAAATATATTTACAGAGAAAAAGATTCAGTGAGACTTATTAAAGGTAAACAAATAAAATCGAAAGGAAATATCAGATCAGATAATAATTCTTATTCTTGTATCGAAAAATTGGAAGGAATTTTTACTGCGTTCAGTGTTCTTTTTACATATTTTTTTCATTGCGTTATGTCAAAAACTCTGGAAAAATTTTTTTTAATTATTTTTGTGCACTTGCGATGTAACTAAGCTACAAACGTTATTTATAATATAAATGAAATAAAGACTACAAATGGAAAAAAAATATTTCAGAACTAATTTATTCCCTTGTTATCAATTTTTTCATTATTTTTTTCCAGTTTTTTCCTACCACATTGATCAATCGACATCGTGCCGTATAAAATTTGACCGGGTAGCGATAAAAATTGTATGTAAGTTGAAATTGAAAAATAATTTACATTTCTATTTTTATTCAAAACAACTCGCATTTAAACCAAAAACACATGACATAAAAATTACAAATGAGAGATAATGGGATTCCTGTTTATTTTTTTTTTTTTTTAATATGTTCATTGTCCTAAAGATTTTTGGAAATATTAGCAAAACTAGAGATGAGATAAAATTCAACATCCGCAATTTTCGAAACATTTCTGAAACGGTAAATCGAGAGCTATACTTTTTCACAAGTATGGATTTCGTCACATGTAGACATTAAATGTTGAATTGTTGAGAGTGACATACAAAAAATTAGATAATTATATTTCCTATATGGATTTTTTTCAGATTGTTTACAATCTGTTGATGAATTCGTGTGCTTTGAAGTCACATCAAAGTCACATCAGCAAATATAACCATGACTGGATTGGTTCTTATCGAAGGATTCAAATCACACCATTACAAATGGGACATGACTTGGAAGGAAAATCCTATTGAATTTTCACCACTACCATGGCGAAACACAGAAAACTCTACGTTTTCCCTGCAAGTTGTATTCAAACGGTCACAAAGCAGAAGCTGTGTCAAAAACAGTTGTTATTTCTCTTTAAATATTCTGGCAGACAGTCATTCATCGTGCTTTAATAATTGTTCGTTCAGAATGGCAATAGCTTTTGAAAATGCAAACTCACCAATCGTTTGGCAAAACAAAAAGTTTGTAAAATGCACGAATTTTCGTGAAAATAGCTCTTTTAATTTTGTCACGGTAGAAAATCTTTTGATGAGTGATAATCAAACTCTACACATAGCGTTTACTCGAAATCTTGCTGAAAAATTTGATTCAAAAGACGTTGTATTAGGTAATATCGAAAAATTATTCATTTCCAAAAAATTGGCCAATGTCACCATAAAAGTTGAAAACGAACTCTTTCAAGCTCACAAATTTATTTTGACAAGTATATCACCCGTTTTCCATGCAATGTTTGGTTCTCATATGATAGAGAGCAAGACAAATGAAATTCCGGTTAATGATATGACTGCAGATTGTTTCAAAGACTTACTTTGTTATATATGTATACTGGGCAAATATGTGAAATTGGAAATGCGACATTAGCACTCGCCAATGCAGCAGACATGTATGGATTACCTGAATTGGTCAATATTTATTCTTCAAAATTTTCTAAATTCATAGCTTCATAAATATTCGTAAAATTTCTGACGTCCTTTGACTTTCTGAAACTTTCAGATTTTTTGAAAAAAGCTCAAATTATTTGAAACCCCTTGAGTTTGAATAAATTGTTCTTACTCATTTCAATCTTTTTTTTAATATTACGAGCCTTCTAGATTTTCCGAATTTTTCGAAAAAAAAAGAAGCATTATCATTCTTATTTTGTTAAGATATGATAATGAATACAATGAACAAATTTATTGAAAATTATTCAAAATATAGTAACCTCTTGAAAAATTTATAAAATAATCTATAATCATCTAATTTCAATAACAATACAAGCTATACGAAACTGTTTTAACTTCATAAAATACATAAATGTCTAACTTGTGGAGCTTAATTATAATGTTTAATTAACTGATTAGTCTTTAGATTTTAGATTCGAAAAATGAAAATTCTGTCATGAAAGTTTTTGAGAATTCTATTACTTATGACCATATTATTTCATCCATTCATAAAAAAGTCTCAATTACTTGTACATACCAAAAAAAGTTACGTTCTGTCACTTTTGAGTGATGGTCATGAAGATTTTTTCTGTTTTTTCGACACAACCGTTCATTTCCACGAATAATTTTACGACTGCCTGCTTTCACGGAAAGTCTGTTCCACGAAAGCAATTTTTCCGAATGCCATTCCACATAGTAATAAGAATATTGAAACGGAGTATGAGGCATACGGGTTGAAGCCGTAGGGGAAATGAGAGAAGTTATTAGTGCTTAATTTCTATCAGACGTTGATGCTTTGCAAGCGTTGCATTATTAGTTTTTATAAATTGGCGTTGGCCATAAACTGCTAAACGCTTTCTAATTTCTCATATTATGAGTCTATATTGCTTCAAACGTTTAATTATTTTTTATATACGTTTCTTCCATACAAAGGTCGATTTTTTCTTAAAGTAGCCTATACACATAGCGTTTTTTCCCTTTTCGAACACCGCCAATTTGTAAGAGCTAGAATAAAAAAAAATGAATTGAAGTAATATAACTGCAGAAACATTTGGTGAAATTTTCATAAATACAATCAAACGTGCGATTGCGATAAAGTAAGTTTGAAAAAATAATGTTCGAATAAGAAAAAAGAACCTGTGTGAAGGACAGTTCTTTCCAATGGTCGCTCGTTTCCATTTTGAGTGTTTTGATCTCTCTGATTACTTTTTTCATAAGCCTCTACTCTATTCATGTTTATTTCAGCAGGTAGGACTACCGGAATGATAGTAGGTGCTTATTTAAATCAGGTATAACATGGTTTTGATAGATTAAAGATGAAACGAGCTAAGTAATTTACCATGTTGATGTGTCTGTATATCTATTTCAGTTGATTCATCCCGTATCTTCGCTTACACAAGGAACTGTGCTCCATTCACTTACGTATTTTGATAAAGTCGTCATGAGCCGTCTTCTGCGCTGTATAATGGATCCCAAGATATTGCAGATACAACGAATACGTTACACAATAAAGACTAAGGTCGTTCATTGTGTGGCACATCATGATTCTTTTTGTGTCATCATTTTGCTTGTAAATTTGTTGGTTTTTCTTGATTGTTCCAGCAGGCAATGATATTTGATACATGGGCCCTCGATATTTTTCTTTATAAACGTGATTAGAGTAAGATGTAATTTATCATAAAATACAGTTGGTTATGGAAAAAATAGGCGGAAAGTTCTAAGAAAAATGTATAAAATTGGTTTCCCTTTCCCCTAACTCTTTGCATAAAAAAACTATCTATAAACGAATACATGTACTTCCTTTTGGTCTTGGAATACAGGCTCAACGGAGGCTCCAACGTTTAACACGTACGCGAGCTAAACGAATTCGTTTCGGCGTAGCAGTTAGTGAATTTGGCGAGTCAGCGCCTCATTAGCCGGCTCGTCGATGAATTTTACCATTAATCATCATGATCTCTTGTAAGTCAATGCGCGGCAGCCGCACATAGGCTCTACCCCAGGATGATGGTGTGCGTGCGTGCACGTTGAACTCGAAGGTCTTTGATTCGCTTCGATGATTAGCGAGTCCATCCCAGACCCTGGATCGGCAGCAAATGAATTTTAATGATGCTCCGGTGATCAAGCGCTTACCACTTTAGGTGATTGATACATCAACGGGCGCATGCGTTATTTCTGCAGTCGGTGTGTGCGAGAACGTGCATAACCCAAGACGGATAATACTGTAGCTCCGCGAGCAGCGTCGATGCGGATATAAGATAAAACAATTGAGATTAATTGTTCTTATTTTCAACGTAATCGCTTTTGATAAGGTTGACTATCAACCGACGGTGACTGCCTATGCGTGTATCGGCTGGTAATCACCACTGCGATCGGTCTCGCGTGGTCATTAACATGGAAATTCAAACCGATCAAATTTGTCCAATGCGATAACAGCTTGGCTTGATGATTTTTGGACGAGCGTGAATAGTTTCATGAATCACTGTGAAAATTATGATATCAATCGTTTTATTAGGTTCAACGAAATATATTTGATGATTCGTAAGCTTTTCGTATTCGTAGAGTAGAATAATATGCTGAAACGTTGAATGAAGAGGATTATAAATGATGAAATGTTAAGCTATGTTTAAAGGCTGCAGAAGGTGTGATACTAATCCTGCGTTTCGAATGAAATTTTCAAAACTTCAGATTCTAAATTCTACATCGTATCGGAATCGATTCAACATCACAAATGCAATGCTGTGTCGATGCTTTAAGGTAAGGAACAGAGAGGTGTCGTTATGATGTAAATTATATACTGAATCTACATCCTTTCGACAGTATAAATTTTCGACGTTGAATCGATGTCGTTTCCAAGTAAGCATTCTGGTATGGTATTGATTGTTGGCGATGTTGTATAATGTGGTGTGTGATATCTGATCATATCTCAAATACAAGCATCAGCAGCTAATAGCAGCATCAAAATAATTACTATGTGAAGGTGACTTTATAGAAGCACAGTTAACCACATCTGGTACTTATTATTATTATAATGTTTAATATTCATCATAATAATTACATTGATATATCATTCTTAAACATTTATAAATATTTTCAATAATGTGAGTATTCGTTGTGGACATAAATAGAATACAAAAAAAACTTTTGTAGAATAATGATAAACCAACAATGTTTATTGTTCGATAAAAAACCAAACCTATATTAAATGTATTTTACAAATGAATTAATCGATATTTTGCAACATACAGAGTGTCCCAAACACCTCGTGCAATATTTTAGCCAAATTTTTTTCGGATTTTTCTAAGCAACAAGACTCAAAATTGGCGAAGATATTCGAGTTTGAAATTTGACCAATAAACGCACTTCTTTGAGTAGTGGGGATAGGTACGACGCACAAAAATTTTCTCCGTATTTTGCCGACTCGATAAGTCCTCTGTAGTTTTTCAAAAAACTCAAAATCAAAAAAGATATTCACGTTTTAAATCTGAGAAATCTGATTGGTTGAAACTTTCAACTCAAATATCTTTTTTGATTTTGAGTTTTTTGAAAAGTGGCACAGGACTTTTTGACTCAAAATAATATGTGACTTGGAATCAGGAAATAGGGTTTGAGTGGAAAAGCTTTAAGGCTTTTCCATTTATCCAGATCGTAAAGGCAATATGAGCTTTACGGCCTTTCCTCTCAAACCCTATTTCCTGATTCCAAGTCACATATGTAAAAAATTATAGCATATTTTGGTCCGTGGTGTCTACCTCACTCCTTGAAAAAGCGTGTTTGTTAGTTAAATTTTAAACTTGAATATCTCGGCCAATTTTGAGTTTCTTCAAAAGTGGAAAAGAACTTTTCGGTCAGAAAACTCTGAAAAAAAATTTGGTTAGAATATTGCACGTGGTTTTTTTGACACTCTGTATAAATCTCTGTTAATTAATTTGTGCGTGTAAAAAGTAATAATTGATTCAAATTACAGTAATTCTCATTAAGATTTTATTTATTATTATTTAGATTTTTATTTTTTATTGGTTTTATTATTTAACATTTATATATTCAAATCAGTAAAAAAACTGGTTATTCTTCAGAATCTCAGTAAAATTCTAAATTTTTAATGTAATACCTGTGTGGACGAATTAAATATTTTAATAATATGAAAATTCGTTGTGGGCAGAGATTGAATAGAAAAACAATTTTCATAAAATAATTAATTATCAACAATGTTTTTTATTCGATAGAAGAACGACAACTTTATAAATTATATTCCACAAATAATGAAAATATATTTTCGAAATGATTAGAAAAATAATTTGCAATATTTGAATCTCTGTTTCATAATTTGTGCATCTTAGGAAATAAAAATTGATTCGAATTACAATATTCATCAGTAATATTTTCACAAATTCTCAAAACAGTGATATAAAATAGTCATTTTTCAATGTATCAATATATCTCTGAAATAAAAATTTAACGCCTTTGGGTTTAAATTAAAGATTTTCAATATTGTAAGTATTTGTTATAAAAAATTTTTTTAAGGAAAAATTATTTTTGCAGAATAATTATCGAACAAAAATGTTTATTATTCGATAAAAGAAAAATAACTATAGAAAATGTATTTTACAAATGATACAGATAATAATTTTCACTATTTGAATCTCTGAATAACAATTTCTTCATCTCAGGACATATAATTATAACTTTTGAAAACAATTTTTATTAGAAATAACTTATATGAACTCTTACATAAGTAATACAAAAAAATGATTATTCTTGAATGTCGTAATAAATCTCTGAATTTTAAATTCAGCATCTCTAGGAACAAAATAACTATTTTTATTGATATAGAATTTTTTTTAGACGTAACTTTATCAGAAAAATAATTTTTGTAAAACAAATATTGGATAACAACGTTGAATAATCGATAGAAGGAGGATAAATGTACACTAGGGTGATTCACAAAAACACTTTTTTCGAATTTGAACCGGCACTGGCCTGAATTACAAGAATTATGTCGTAACTAAGAGATGAAGATCAAAAAAGTTGAAATCAAAAAATATTTAGCGATTGAAACCAGCGATTTCAGTATTTTTGCAACTCCGTGTCGCAAAAATAGCATTGGAAAAAAAATCGATAACTTCTTAATTTTTCACTCAAATTGAGTGAAAATGAGAGAGCATCATTGGTTTTTAACACTTTTTAAGACTATGTATTCAAATTAAAAAAAAAAATTTTTTTTCAAGTATCTCTCCGTATGAGAGCGTCATCTCATGTAACGAGCAGCTAGTCGAATAGACCTTTGACGATTTCGAAAAAAAAAAACTCTGAAAATGAGTATAAAACATTAAAATATACGTAAAAAGTGCCAAAAGAAATGTTTTATGTTCTATGTCGGTTTTTATGATAAGTTCAGCTTAAACATGGCTTAGTATTCCCAGGTTTGAATTTTTTTCTATACTTTGATGTGTGAACTACAACCTAGAATCGTTAAGATTCGAGAAGATTGATGTAACTTTATTATTTGCATACATTTTATTATTTGTAAACAGACCTTTGTATGCAGTAGCAATCTTTCTACTGATACATTATATGAATTCCTGGCATTTGCAAGATTATTTTTAAAAAAAAATTGTCTCTTTATTTTCCTTCTATTTTTCAGTTGCCACTTTTTCTCTCGTTTTCAGTATGATATCATTGCTTTGGATTCAAGAAGTAAACTAGTTACCTTAATGAATTGTTTACAGCACTTGTTGGTACTTTCTTCTTTTATAGATAGGGTGGATTAAAATTTTGCTCTAAAAGCACTATAAAATAACGAGTTAGAATTTTTTCTATCAACTGATTATTCTAACGATCAATCTTTAACAACTAATTATACAGAAAAATTTAATTCTTCATAATAATAAAAATTTTTATTTCTTTTTCAATTCACAGCCTGCATTATGGTAAGAGTGTTTGATAGATACAGAATCGTAGTATTTTTCAAATTTTGATAAAAGTGCTACTGGAATTTTTGACTCAACTAAAGTTTGCAGTTATGTATGCTTTTCGAGTATTATAAACAATTGTCATGCTGAAATACATTCGATGAACAGTATTGTTTTGTTTCCATGACTTACAAAAAACGTTTCCTACACTCGTTTTCTAAGCTTCTTAGACGACAAAATTAGACCAATGTTTGACATTCTCGATTAACAAGTAAGACATTTTACGATGAATAAACGTGTATATCTTTGAAGATTTATTAAAAGATAGTTTTTTGATTTCGCAGCAATAAAAATGTGGTTAATTAGCACATTAAAAAATTCGTTTAACCGGAGCGCATTACCATCGAAAAATGAAGTATTGTCATTTTTCGGGTTTCATCATTTCACAATGAAAAATACCATTCGTAGTAGTGCATTAGCAGCAGCAAATGAAATCATGAAATCTTGGAAGCACCTACATATTCCAATTCAAAACAAAGACAAGATTGTAAAAAAAATCGAACTTTTATTCAACAGTTGGCGAAATTTGAAAAAAACAAAACAAAACAAAGAGAATAAGCAAAAAAAATCTGTGAGACAAGAACAAAAGTAAGAAGAATTCGTGATCGAGATGCAAAATTTATTTGATATAGCTCATGGTGATGCATTGAATATTATACAAGAACGAAAATTGATAGATTTCCTAACATTGTAAAGAGTCAAGGGGCGAAAAGGCCATTGCTCTTCTTTGAAGCGCGTATTACCAAAATTAAAAAGTCATAAAAATACGGGAAAAACGAAACCTACAAGAAACGTTAACATCTGCGAGGACGAAATAATCAAAGATGTCCAAATTTCTGCGCAATCTTAAGAATGTGAAGATGCAGATGATGATTTTCGAAATCCTAGTCCCCCTTCAAATACTCACAAAAAAGGAAAAATTTTTGGCTCAAAATTAGCAGCAGTATTCGACAGAACCAAAATTAGCGACAGAAATGCAGCAATGATATTGCCACCAGTGGCTCACTCTTTGAGCCATGACGTCAAGAATTTGATTGTGAGTTATTCAACGATTCGACGAGAATGTAAAAAAGGACGTAAGCAATGTGCTGCTGAAAGCAGGAATTCTCTGCATCTAAAACCATAGTTGACGATGCACTGAGATGGAGAACAGTTGCCCTCCACGTCTAGTTATTATTTTACACTATTGCGACTTTAATCACCATTAGCTGATAAATTATTGTCAATATTTCACGTTTTCCAGGCAGCGGTCGATCAGAAAGGTTACCCATTATTGTAACAAGTGCAACCGGACATGAACAATTCCAGAAAATTCTAGAATTGAAAAATGGAACAGGCTCGATGATAGAAGAAGATATTTTTGAAACACTGAGTGACTGGAATATGGTTGAAGATGTCGGAGCCATGTCGTTTGGCACAACCGCATCAAATACTGATGCAAAAAATGGCGCATGCATTAGTTTACAAAAGAGCCAAAAAACAGTACTTGATTTACCTCCCATGTCGACATCACATTTTTGAATTGGTTCTTGAATCTTTGTTTTTGACTTGTATGGGACCTTCATCAGGGCCTAACGTTGGAATGTTCAAACGATTTCAAGAAAATTGGACAAATATTGATCCAAACAAATATATCTCTGGTA